>NDGN011557925.1:0-10529 GCA_002564285.1 Tympanoctomys barrerae | reverse complement strand
TACTTCTGTCCATATTTTTTAAATGTCATTTGTATTGACTCCTTCTTTCTCATTGATGCCTATGAATCTCACATTGTTCATCTTTGCATCATCTTGCAAGTGATGGGTTATTCTTTCCTGTATCCTAGTCATTTTTAAGAGATCCTTTCTTACATTTTACTAGCTGCACCAGCGTCTTCAAGATCTGAAACTCTGTCTTCACTTTCACCTAAATGGTTTTACAAGCTCGTGATTGAGATTTTAATTTCCTCTATATCTACTTTGACTCTGCTTCATACGATCTATTTCTTTCCTGTATTGCTCATTCAAGGAATCCATCATTTTCCTAATGTCCTCTTTTTTTTTTTTAATCAATGTCTTCTTTAGAAGCAGTTATAAATTTTTACTGCAGTGTTTTCTTCAGATTGGGTTTCCTCCCTGTGTTTCTGTAGTTGATTCTTTACTTCAGATGCTATGAGTTCTGAGAATTTTTTTTTATTTCACAAAAGAATTCTGCTCTGAGTTCATCTGTGACTTTCTGCTATTGCATATTTACTATTGACAGTATTATTTCATACATTTGAGCTTAGCTAGTGTCCTCTGCACTTGTTCTGGGTGGGCATAGGGTTTCCTACATATGTTTCTGCATTTGATTCTTTACTGCAGATGTTATTAATTCAGGAATTCCTTTTTTCATTTCCAATCTGTGTTCCTCTGTACCTTTCTGCAGCTGTTTCTTTATTTTAGAAGCCTTTGACTCATTGCTTGCAGCTGTGTTATTACCAATTTGTTCTGTGTTAGTGTCCTCTGCACATGTTATGGATGGACTTGGGTTCTGAGATTACATTTTACTCCTTCTCATTGTCATTTTGTGTAGCACTGTGTTCTGATTTTTGTAGTAGATCTTTCTTGCAGTTATAGCCTTAGCACCTACTGAAGTTCAGGTTTAGATCTACAACGTTTGGACTTATCCAGCTGTGCCTGGCTTGGGTCTGGCTGCTGTGCTCAGCTCCTTCTTGCTGCTGCCCTTGTGGGTGAATCTGTTGTGCCCCTCTGGCTAGATGTTCTGCTTCTGGACTAGCTGGATGATTCTGTCCCCTACACTTTCTGCAGGAATTGCAGCTGAAGGGTTTCACCCCAGGCCTGTATGCCTGGCCTGAGCTCAGTCTGGAGGGGAGAAGGTGGAGTAGGGGGAAAGGCAGCTCTCCCACACACTCACTGGGCCTAGACTAGGACTGGTTCTGTGGGATCCCAGAATGTCACAGAAATTCCTACTCTGTGGTTGGGGTGCGGGGGGTACTACGAAGTGATGGGGTGCTTCCCAAGAGGATGAAAGAGAGTGTCACCCATGCTGCACCTGGGCTGGGACCTGTAGGTCACACCAACACAGGGTAGCCAGAAGCTCTCCCACACTCTCACCCAGCCTGGGCTAGGATTGGGTCTGGATGTTCCCGGCATGCAGCAGAAGTTCCTACTCAGCTGGCGGGGTAGGGGTGGTGCTGCGGAGTGTTGGGGGGTGTCTTAAGGGGATGAAAGATGGTCTCACCCATACTGCCCCTGGGCTGGGACCAGTAGGTCCTGCCAGTCAGTCCAATGTAGCCGGAAGCTCTCCCAAACACTCACAGGGCCTGGGGTCGGACTGGGTCTCTCAAGCAGTTTTGTTATTCTGTTCAGAGTGAATTGTTATCTTGTCAAACACACGTGTAATGACACATGTATCTAACTAATTTTACATTACTATCTTTAATCACATCTTTCTTGTAGTTGACAGAAGGATAATTGAGTAGCACCAGTAGATGAAAAAAAAATGATTAGCTTATTAATCTGTAAAATATACTTAACAAATTTTTATTGAACAAAGGAAATAACAGCCAATATGTCATGCTGGGTCTTATGGGGGGAAAAATCTTTCTACCAAGGGAAAAGTATGGTATCTATGATAACCTGTGTCATGACTGAAGAATTTCAAGAGATGTAGTTTGAAGGAATATGAAAAGAAATAGACTCACTATGTTAAAATTTCTGTTTACAATTCATATTTTAAGGCTAAGAAAGACTAAAAAGTGAAATCAAAATTTTATAGAGACACAGAACTGAAATGAATCTGGACTGTCTTTCTGTTCAGTGCCCTTTTTCATTAGTCTTCTAAATTTGGCACAGTTTGCTTTAATCAGACTCATTGTGGTTTGAGTTATTAATCAAAGACCAAACAGAATATTCCAGAATGTTTTGTATAGATGTCAACGTTTTTTGCTGGTTTGTGTTAAGTGTATTAAACTCCACTGAGTTTGAGGAGTAATCTGCAACCAAGACAAAGAGTGATGTGGTCTGTATCCTGATGCTTCCCACTTTCTTCTAAATTGTAAGGTTCAGGACTTGCCCAAAGACTCCAGTACTATACAGCCAAGTCTATTAATTAGAACTTGGAAATGGACTGCCAATAATCTTAAATATAAAATACATGATTCTATCAGCCCTGAGTCCATCAATAATCTGGATAGCAATATTTGGCTACAGTTTAGGCTTTTTCTCTGAATTTGATTAGTCCATTTAAAAATATTTTATGTATTAGCACAAACCTCACGAACTTCAGAATACTGAAATCTCAAATCTAAAGACATTTCCTCAGCTTTGAAAACATTCACCATTCCACTCATAAAGACCATATTTATGCTATTTTATATGAAAAAAACTTGTTTTAAATTTTGGTAAAAATTTAGATTTTATGAAAAAGATTTATTTAAATACACGTTATTCATATGGTTAATCTATGTTAGAAGAAAAGACTTCAGTAAGTCTGACACACAGATTTGTGTTCCTTATTACAATCTTAAAAATCTTTTGAAATGAATTTCAATTTTATAATTAATCTAGGATTCAACCCTCTTACTTATAAAGGCCTAAATTTCATAGTACATGTAAGAGGAAGATGTGGAGGTTTCCCATGTAATCTCTGCCCTTATGCATGCACAGTCTCCTTGACTATTTCCACCAAAGTGAGATATTAGTTCCAACTGATACACCACAGTCACAAAATCCATGGTTTATATTGCAGTTTACTTCTGCTGTCTTATAGGCAATGCATTTAGAGACATGCATGAGGACATGGTAATATATATCATATTATCATCATAGAGTATTTCCATTGCCCTAAAAATCCTCCATGCTCTGTCTATTCATTTTCATACCTTTACCATCTCTACCACCAACAACTATAAACCTTTTTTTACTGCCCACGTGTTTATTTTATTTTATTTTTGCTGACTCAGCCCACCCTGAGGGTGGGGCTGGCGTGGCATGTGGTACCAGGGATTGAACTGTGGTCTGCATAAGCTTGCTTGCCTAAGCTTGCCTAAGTGGGCCCTTTAGACCACTGAGTTATCTCACCAGCACCCTACATGGTTTTGCTTTCTCCAGAAGGTCGTATAGTTAGAGTTACACAGTAAGGATGGGGAGCCTTTTGAGACTGGCTTTTCTCACATAGGTCTGTGCATTGAAATTTCCTGTTTTTGTTGATGGTTTGATATTGTTTATTTAGGCACTGAATAAAATGCCACTTTCTGGTTGTGCCATAGGGTATTTATTTGCCTATCATAAGGTATTTTTACTTTCAAGTATTAGCAGTTGAGAATAGAGCTACCATAGTAATATATACATGATCTTATTTTACATGGACATAATTTTTTTTCTGTATTTTTTGGATAAATATCTAAGAGCCTGACATTGTAGAGTATAGCAAGAGTATATTTAATTTTGAAGAAAACTATTGCTTTGTCTTCAGAAGTGGCCATAGTATTTTCTTTTCCACACGCCATAAGGAGGAATAGCTCTTGTGTCAAATCCTTACTAGCATCGGGTGTTAACCAGTGTTCCAGGTTTGGCATATTCTAATTGATATGTAGTGGTACCTTATTCTTCTTTTCATTGGCATTTTATTTCAAAGAACCTCTTTTAAAATGCACATTTTCCATCTGAATGTCTTCTTTAGGAGGTTCCTGTTAAGATCTTTTGTTTTTTTTTAATTTAATTTTAATCGATTATTTTAGTATATTGTTAAAATTTAAGAGTTCTGGATGGACCTTGGGTAAAAGTCTGTTATTATGTCATTTACAATTATTTCCTCAGGGTAGGTGGCTTCATTTTTCATTTTAGTGGCATTATCTTTCACAGAGAAGTTTTTTTTTAATCTTATATTTATTTATTTATCTGGCACAGGGTCTCACTATGCAGCTCAGATTCGTAGCAATGCTCCTATCTCAGTCTCCCTAGTGCTGAGATTACAGACATATTCCACCACACCCAGTTTCAGTGGCTGGCTCAGTGCACCTGGGATTCTGGGGCCAGCAGGGCGTGTAGTACTGGGAATGGAACCCAGGTCCTTGTGCTTCCCAGGTGGGTGCTTAAACCACTGAACTATCTGCCCAAACCCTCACAGAGAAGATTTTAATTCCAATGAGGTAAAAATAAACCAGTCTAGTACTTTTAGGCATCAGCTGGTGGATCAACTTGTGCACTCACATACACCCTTCACTTTTTTGGGTGACTAACCTGTGCCTACAGCCAGAAATTCTGGCACCTACCGAATGGCTGCCATCATGGAAATGAGGGGCTTTCCTTCCTTCCTGAAATTACTCGACTCCATAAAGCAGGAGAAAATGTGAAATGAGTTTCATGTTCGTGAACATGGCCGCTCTCATTTGAGAGGCTGCTCCATACTTCTTACAAATATAACCACCCATGTCATATCCCTTTTATGAAAATGTGCCTTCGTATCATTCAGCTATAGAAGTGGCTGAGTGGGCTGAATTGTGAAATTAAGGAAAAGCATTTTCTCATCATATAGATGTCCTCAGATTGACCAACTTTGTTTAGAAGATTTTTAACATATGTAAAAGTGTACTCCAAAGCATCATGTTTTAAAAGACAGAATCGTTCCAGAAATCCCCCATGGTAGAGATCGTGTTATTAACCATTTGGTGCAATGTATACAAGAGACATGGGATTGTTTATATGAAAACTTACAGCTCAAAAATTTATGGCAGTAATATAAACTCATGAATGTCCTGAGCTGCTTGGGGGAATTCTCTGCAGTAGCTGGATGACTGATGATGTGGCAGACTGTGATAACAAGTACAGCTGCCTCTATAAAAATGAAATCGTAACAAGCTAAAGAATAAATCCTCCATAAGAAATCTCGTAAAGTGACAATCTAGTTTACTTGTTTTTCTGTAATAGGATTCTATCATCTACTTTTTCCACCCAATCTACAAATCAAATTTAACATATTTCATGCTCTGATTCTTCAAATATTGTAAACAAATGTTTTTTTAAGCGTAATGCTTTAAAGTAAGTCTATGACCAAAAAAAAAATCTAAGCATGACAGCTGCACCAAATAGAAGAATCTGATGAAGAGCACACCCAAGGAAGTAATTTCTAGGTGCAATTATATAAGGAGAAGGGTGACGTTTCTCGTGTTTCTTTTAAATTTTAATGATTCTACATTGCTTTTAGGAATCTCAGAATATGAAACATTTTAAACCTCTACAAGTTATGAGTGAAAATGTTTCTCTTGCAACAGCCTACAAACAAAATATAGGGAATATTACCAAAAAATCCTAATGTTCTTAAAAATTAATTTTGTTGAGAAAGAAACAACAATGAGACAGTTTCGAAACAGGTTAGTAGGATAGTTACAGTAATTAATACATTGCATATTCTTGTCTTCATAGTAGTTGTTCATAGTACAAGATGCAAACATGATATTTTGTCTAAACATGATTAGTAGAAATCTTTCTCTTAGTTCAATGAGAAGATCCTAACTTTTGAGGAATAAACCAAAGCTCTTGAGTTGGCTAAGAAGAAAGAATACTTGAGCATGCCCTGGAAGACGAGAGTTCTAGTATTTGATTTCCCAATTTGAAGAGCACAAATATAATCTCTTCAAGTGCACTAAACTTCAGGTAAACATACAACTGCACCCAAGGAAACATTTACTTATAAATCTCAAAATATGCTTGACAAGCATGAGAATTAAAGTGATAGCAATAAACTTTCTCTAATCTCAGGCATGACACAATAATTAGTAGGACTCAGTGCAATTTAATGTTGCCTAAGACAATGGAAGAAATTATAGGAGTACGCTCAGTGGCAACTGGAGTACTCAGTGAAAGTACCAACTTCCAAAATGGGGTGTGGGTTGATGCTTACTTTCACTACAGATGTTCCAGTAGATACTGGATGAAAATGGCAAACAAATACCAAGGCTGGACATGCAAATGTAAACTTAAAGAGGCCTGTTGATTTTATTACACTGCATTAGATAAGACATTATCACCTCTTAGCCAAAATTTACAAATGGGCTGACCTAAAGTAAAGTTTAAATTCTTTTGTGTGTCTTACACTTATTTGGGAAAAAAAGTTCAATTATGTCCATGTGGGTAACACATGTTATATGTACTTAAAACATGGGAATTATAATATTAAGTGCTTCAGATAAATCATCATGTTTGCGCTAAAGTTAGGATGTGTCTTTCCAATTCACTGAGAGAGATTTAGCTTTTTGATTTATGAAATCTGGCTTGAAATTGTTTTCATTTTCCTTTATGGAGGTTTTTTTGTTTTGTTTTATTTTGGTTTTGCTTTGAAGTGTTTATTTGTATGCTTAATTCTTCTGTTATTAGCAGCTGAAAGCTTCCTAATGACATATTTGAAAACAATATGCACAGCCCTAAGTGTTTTACAAGGGGATTCCAGGTGTTGCATATCAAATGGTCAGAGACTTCAAAATATGACCACTTTTGAGGATATTCCTTGTCACAGAAGTAGAGATTAATGAGGAAATGTGGTTCCATCACCAGGTGAATAGTTTGCGTTTATAAACCTCTTTTCTTTAGAATGTAAAGCACTCATTTCTGCTTCCATTTCTGTCACATATTTTGAGAGACTTTTACAATGCTAATTTTGGTAAAAGAGAACTGCTCCAAATTTACTATTTCCTTTCTTAGACATCAATAAGGACAACCAGCGTCAGGGTCTAGGAGGCTACCAGGTATTGTGTATAAATTGATGTGGGTTTAGACTTTTTCCACTTACAGACATACCCTTGTAACTCTGAATAAAGTAAAAATGCTAATGCATACATGGTAATGTTGGGCCAGTAAGAGGGCCCCCCAAAATGTTCAAGATGCCCTAAGAATATAATGACACAGGATTGATTACATGGCTCAAACATCACTCCGTTTTCTTATTCACTTTTCTAGTATTCTATGTTCTCATCCCCAAATAGAGACATTTTATAATGTGTCATACATATTTGCATCAAGCTTATATAGTTTGTAATCTCTTGCTTAAGCAAGGGCAAGGATTGGGGTTCAATTCCCTGAACCACATGCCACGCTGGCCCCTCTCCCAGGTGTGCTGAGCTGGCCACTAAATCCAGGCATCCTGGCATGTGCTTGTGATCACAGCATTGGAGAAAGGCTGAAAACAGGAGGATCACTACAAGTCCAAGCTGTGTAGTGAGACCCTGTACCATGTACCAAATAAAGAAATAATAATGAAAAGATTATATAGTTTCTAGAAATAAGACTCATACCTCAGCCAAGTTCCCCAGAAGCTATGAAGCCTTAAAAAGCAATTGTTTGCAACCAAAAGAAAATCCTCATGGCTTCTAAATTAACTATTGTTCAGTTGCCCACTTTCTATTGTCACAAACTAAATATTTCATGAAATAAAATTAGTTTTCCAGTTAGGACTCAAAATAACCAAAATGTTAGGGGGTGGGGGACAGAATCAGTAAATACACACACACAAAAAAAAGATCAGTTAATGTTGGCTTTCAAAACTTCTAAGTAAAAGGTAATGCTCTTGCAAAATCATTACCTAAGAGGAGAAAGGTCAAATTAATTCCACAGGAATACCCTATGAAGTGAAGATAAATTGCAGAGGAAGCAGTCATCTCAGTCCCCAAGATGGTTTTCAAAAGAGAGTCATACTCTCAAGTGTGTAGGAGAAAACATCTGACCATTATCTATTCCAGAAAGCTTTATTTCATTACTCTATACTTTTTTCATAATTGAAATAAAAGATATTTTCTACCAAGGACAACTCTGCTTATAATTAACCCTTGAGACTTATATTTTTCAACTCAAGGATAAAGTTAATACAATGCTAAAATCTGTGCCAAATGATCACAGGAATATAAAACCTGGAATGAATTCTTGTTTATCTACACTGAATATGAAAAGTCATTGCTTGCCTTCTCTTGGGGCAAGGATTACACTATTGCCTGGGCCCAAATGTCCCATTTTTTATTTGTATTTCTCTGAGTAATTCTGTACTTGATCCATGTCAGTAATGCAGATGGATGAAGATGGAATTCAGGACTTATGTTTATTAGCATTAAATCCATAAAAGACAAAATGAACAATGCGTTTTTTTCATATTGTGGATCAAATTTGCCACAAGTTAAAAATGGCATTTCTTTTTGATGTGACATAAGATTTCTCTTTAAATTACTTTAGCTATGCTGATTTAGTTATATATATATATATATATATATATATATATATATGTATATATATATTATCTTTATATGACATCAAATGACTATAACATACTAAAATTTATAACATAGTAAAATAGAATCCCAAATTTGAAGAAGCTCTAATAATTCTGCTAGATGAAGCAAGAGTTTATGCAATATCACAAGCATGTGTAACTCTAAGCAGAGCTAAATGCACTGGTTAGTAGAAAGAAGGGCTTGGCCCACCTTGGTCTCCAACAAATACAAACCACCTTTCTCCTATTTTGTAAATAAAGGGTTATCAGAACACCATTATGCTCTAATACTCATTTGATTACATGTTCGCCATGGTTGCCTTCATCCTTACAAGAGCAGAGTTGAATAATTACAACACAAAGTATATGGTACAAAGAGCCAGGAAGCTTTAGTATTTGAACCCTTTAGTAAAGTCTTGCAACTCCGTGCTCTGCAGCAACTACTCAAACCAGACCAATCCCCATCACTGATTCTCTGACCTTTCCTTCTCTAACTCTATTCCAGGTCACCGATAACAAATGTCAGGGCCTGAGAATGTGACAACATAAGGAACCATCTTCTTCAAAATGAAAACAGCATCCTCTATGGAGGATATTTGCCATTGTCACTGCAAAATACCATTAATATGGGAGAAACTGAGGATGTAAACATGCTATGAAAGGACACAAAGAGTAGAAGATCAAACAACAGAAGAGAAAGTTTATCTGTGTTTATCTTAGCATTGCAAGACTGATGCGATCTAACCCATGAGAAGTTCACAAAAGATAAAATAAAATATTTTGGGGTTTTCTTTTAAGTACTACATACGTTAGAAAATACACAAAATGTATTTACATCGTGTAAATATGTATATATCCATATAGCCGCTGCTCATGTGTAGATACAGATTGTCAGCACACCACAGTTCTTGCTGCACCTTCTTTTAGGTATCACTTGACTTGCAGAGGAAATCACTATTTTGATTTATCATGTTGGAAGAAGACAAATAGTCCCAGATAAAAGAAAAGGCGTTCAGCCTTTTGTTCACTGACCATCAGGGAAGTGCAAGTCAAAAACATCCTCACTGAAGTAAGGTGTCAATGACTTTTTAAACTATAATGGGGCCGGGGAGATAGCTCAGTGGAATAAGCACTTGCCTGGCAAGCGAAAGGACCTGAGTTCAATTCCTGGTTACACCAAAAAATAAAAAATAAAAATAAAAAATAAAACTACAAGCAGGAGGAAAAAAGGGAACCTTTCTGTCACACCGATGATGATTTACAATGATACAGTTGCTCAAGAGAACTCTATGGAGGTTCATCAAATATTTCAAAATAGCATATAATCCAGCAATCTCACTTATGGATATACAAAGGAAATGAAATCAGGATCTCAAAGAGATGTTTTCACTCCTATGAATGATGCTATAATAAACGAATAGCAAATATATAGAAACAGCTTAAATGATCATCAACAGGCATATACATAAAGACACTGTCATATGTATGCAATGTGTCATTGAGTCTTGAAAAATAAGGAAGTCCTGTCATTTGTAACAACATGGAAGGATCTAGGAGAGAATAGGTGAGAAAAATCACACAGAGAAACAAACACTGAATGATCCTACTTATGTGTGAAATTCAACTAAAATAATCAAACTCATAGACAAAGAGTAAAATGGAAGTTGACAGAAGATTGGAAAAATGGTGTGGTTATGATTATAGGTTATAAAATGTGCCAATTATTAAAAATAAATAAGCTATGGAGATCTAGATAGCAAAGATCCGCAGATCAGATCACAGCTACACTTAAAATTTGCTAAGAGGTTAGGTCTTTTATATCTTTTCATAACTGCTTAATAAGGTATGTTTATTGAAATGGTATAGGTTTTTATTCCCATCTCAAAAAATATTTTTAATTGAAGCTTTTAGTTTATTCATGCTTATTTACTGATACTTAAATTTATTTATTTTTAATTAATTTTAATGAGAAAGAAATATCAATGAGATA
>NDGN011557923.1:18030-47739 GCA_002564285.1 Tympanoctomys barrerae | reverse complement strand
AAGCCACTTCGCTAATAAAGGGCAAGATGAACTTCAGCCTTTTGTGTGTCAGATTGAGGTTGATCACGAGCCCCAGACACCACCCTAAGACTGGGTGGCTGTGGTAAGAAGGATAGACTGATGTGCACATCTTTGCAAGAGATTTGAGTTGGGGAGAGCCTTTGGTTATGGTAGAAGAATGGAGCCAACAGTGGATATTCGAGACTTGATAGGAGAATCAGTTACCTATGAAAAACTGACATGATTTCCATGTTTCTAAATCTGTTGGTGGGAAGTATTGGCTATGTCATTACCCAGGCCTGAGAGCGAGAAGCTGGTCAGCCAGCTGGTTTTTAGATTGCAGCTCAGAAATAAGAGAGAAAAGTGGAAACCTGGCCTCACTTCAGAGGGCTTAGAATCACCAAGGATCTCTTTTGAAAGCTGCTTCCCAGGAACCTCCACATATATGCACACAAAAGCAAATTCATGAATTTGGGATGTGATGGGCAGCTGTTTTATCACCTGCCAGGGATTTGCTGGCATAGTTCATAAACCTCACTTTAGAAGTAGTGCTTTAAAAAATAGTGAAAATACAGTTAGAGTGACATTGTATTTGGCATATGCCTCTTCGACATTATCCCTTATAGTTTTATCTCATCTTATTTTTAAAAATAGTGGGAGGTAGCTCAGTGGCTTAAACGCCTGTCTGGCAAGCATAAAGTCCTGAGTTTGATTCCTACTACCACAAAGAAAGAGAAGAAAAAGAAATGAGCAGTCAATGTTTTGATGTGTACTCCTGACTTGTTATCTTAAACATAGTGTAATTCGCAAGGTTTTATGAAGAAAAATGTTATGCCTACAAAAATCCATACCCATGGTGTTTCTAGTAGTTTTATAAAGTTCATTTCTTTCACGCCTGAGATTCCTTCAAGAGTGTAACTAGCCTGCTTTCTTGGTGGTGTGCAGATTGCACTCAACTGCATGGTGAAGCTGGCCAAGGGCAGGCCCCACCTCAGCCAGTCAGTAGTGGAAACCTTGCTGACTCAGTTGCACAGCGCCCAGGATGCTGCGCGTGTCCTGATGTGCCATTGCCTGGCAGCCATTGCCATGCAGCTGCCTGTGCTGGGTGACGGGATGCTTGGCGACCTCGTGGAGCTCTACAAGGTGATTGGACGCTCGGCCACGGACAAGCAGCAGGAGCTTCTGGTAAGGATCAGATGTCTCCATTTGCTGCGAGACGGGGATGTGGTCTAGTGGAGACTGTTTTAAAAAGTTAATAATACTTTTTGACTTTAAAAAGCAAAATAAAGCAATCATCTGGTTAAAGTTGTTATCTAAAACCAGGAGTATGATGAAGTCAAACAGAATTGACACTGAACTTTTATACTGTAAGTTGAGTGAATTTTTAGATTTCTAACCCAGAAATCTAAAATCTGAACTGCTGAGAAATCCAAAGCATATGCACTTTCAGATTTCAGAGCATTTCCAGTTCAGCTGATAAAGTCTGTCCTGAATATGGTGTCTTTGGTCCCCAGCCATGTTATACTTCTATGATCTCAATATATAGTCCAAGGTAATATGCAATATTCCTTTAGATATTTTTACTTCACATAACTGTTGTACTGTAAGTAATTAGTTGCAGTTTCCTTGTTAGTCATTGTATTGATAAGTGTATCTGGTTTATTGGGCTCACTGTAATGTATCTTATTGTATGATTATATAATTATTTATGAGCATGGTTTCTAATTGATTTGATAAACTGTGCTCTACATGAGTGGAATGCTCAGATACTTCTCAAAATGAAAATTAAATGTTAATGGAAAAAACATTTTGTTCTTTTAAGTGGACTGTAGTTAACTATTTTTCCATCTTGGTTTGGCAATCTATGACATTGGGTACAATTACTTGATGTTCTTGTTTTTCTTACTTGGTCATGGGTAGGTGAGTTTGGCCACGGTGATTTTCGTGGCCAGCCAGAAGGCATTGTCTGCTGAAGTCAAGGCCGTGATTAAGCAGCAGCTTGAAAGTGTCTCCAATGGGTGGACCGTGTATCGCATCGCCAGGCAGGCCTCCAGGATGGTATGCATCGCCCTTCTGGGGACTGGGCTGTGAGTGTGCTGGTTCACAGGCCCTGGATTCTGTGGTTGTTATTACTCGAATCAAAACCTAAAATGAAAGGGGAGTGCTTTCCCTTACGGGTTCTAGGTATGGTGAGAACGATACCTGTTAGCCTTTCTCATAAGGGAATGGTGCATGTCTTGCTGTGTATGTGGTGCTGTAAGCAAGCTAAGGTCTGAGCTCTGCCTCCTGCAGGTTGTTAGCACACTGAACCTTGCCCTGTGTTGTCCAAAGCAAGGCTGCATCTGCACTATTTTTGTCCTCCTTGCACATAGTGCTTTTCTTGCTGTCCAGCTTTCTGATTCTTAAGTAGAAACAGGAAGGTTTTTGTGTGCCATACTTGCCTCAGCCATACTGAAAGCCCCACAGTTTTTCCTACCTTTCTTTGAGAAAAAATACAAAGCCTGGTTAGTACAGAAGTCACTTGGGGACCACCCTCCAGGTGGTCGGTGGAGCCGCTGATTATGGCAGCAAACTAGCCCTGGTGTCAGCACTGCAGTGCATGGGGCATCCATGGCCCTGGGGTTAAACGGTGCCAAGTTTCCCCCACGCGACTCCTACACTGATGGCTTGCCTGGAATGACACACAGCATGTGTGACTTGACTTCTCACAGTGTAGGCTAAATTCTAAACCTGGGCAATAGTTCATTCCATTTACCTTCTCTTTAGAACTGTTTTTGGTAGAGCGCTTTTGGCATTTTGTTACATAAAAGCAGTTCAGCATATTTTCTCCAAAGAATTATGTAATATGAGAAATGATTATTCAAGCTTATCAAGGGCTTGGGTTTGTCTCTGACCTGCTAAACTCTTTCAAGTGTAAGAACCTCACCATCTGCTTTGTCTGCTCCTTTCTCTTTCTTTCCTTTCTTTTTCTCTTGCTTTTTTCCTTTTTTAGGGTAATCATGATATGGCCAGAGAGCTTTATCAGAGCTTGCTGACTCAGGTCGCCTCGGAACACTTCTACTTCTGGCTGAACAGTTTGAAGGAGTTCTCACATGCAGAGCAGTGCCTCACCGGGCTGCAGGAGGAGAATTACAGTTCAGCACTGTCTTGCATTGCCGAGGCTTTAAAGTACTACCACAAGGGGATTGCTTCTTTGACAGTAAGTCCTAGTTCTTGGTCAGCAGTTTGTTGGAATTCTCTCCCTTCTCTTTCTGGGCTTTCCTATCTTAACAACTTGAGATGCCTATTGGTGTGTATATTTAGCAACATCAAAATAAGTGAAAAGGTCGTGACCATAAACTAGGCCTTCCTCTATTTACTGTTCATAGATGATGGAAGCTCGTAAGTACCGAGTACTGTGTGGAGAGGATTGATGGAGCCATGTGGAAAGGATCAGTGGTGTGGAAAGAAGGTCCCTCTTAGTAAGCTGCCAGCCACGGTCTCCATCCATTGTGTTCTGACCCACCTCATAGCTGGTAGCTACTCGCTAGGAAAATGGGTTGTCTCAGTTATTTTTGTGGTTTTAGGAGTTCCTATTCTAGGGAAGTGCTCACCCATGGAGCTACATCCCCAGCTACAATACTTTCTTGCTTTACAGAGAATTATCAAGGATTACAATGTGCCACTTTTTACTCCCCTGTGATTTTCAGATTAATAATCAGCACTACAGTTGATATTTTCCAAGCAAGTGAAAGAGTTGCAGAGAGGTGAGACCCTTAGTGGGTTTTTTTGTTTTTGTTTGGTTTTTTTTGGTGGTACCAGGGATTGAACTCAGGACTTTGCGCTTGCCAGGCAAGCACTATTCTACTGAGCTATCTCCCTGGCCCTAGACCCTTAGTGTTTCTTACGTCCTGGAACTCAGTTACATTTCTGAGTAAGAATGTGTTCCCTAAAATGAAAATTCTCTGCATTTCTCAAAGGACTTTTTCTGTAGAGGCTATATGATCAACATTTTTAGAGTATTGTTCTACAACTTTAAAAATTGAATGTATTGAGGAGAGCTATAAATCTTTTAGTACCTGTTATATCCTTTTATGACATATCTAAAAAAAATTTTTTTTTCTTTGGACAGAGTCTTGCTGTGCAGTTTAAGCTGGCCTTGAACTCACAGCAGTCTTCCTGCCTTCGCCTCCCAGGTCCTGGGATCATAGGCATACACAACCATGCTGGCCTTAAACTCTTTTTAATTTTGGACTATCCCAAAAGAAATGCTTCAAAGAAAAACAAGTGTATATATCACAGAAGAGACAATATTAAAGCCACTGTGGAGTACCTATTTTTTTAAAGTATAATTTTTGGTTTTGGGTTAAAATTGATTAATGGCAGTTTAAAACAAAAGTACATAAGGATTTCCCCGTTCTTCCACCTACCTTCTTCCCTCTCTCCCTTTCCTTTTTACTTTTGGTGGTGCTATGAATGGAACCCAGGCCCTTGCCCAAGCTAACTGAGCTCCTGCCCAGCCTCCTCTCCACATTTTAAAAGGTAACGCTGACAGCTATGATTCTTTCCCTTTGATTATTCTGGGGAAGATTGTTGTTCTGTAAGTTAGGCTGATAAAGCCACAAAAAATTTAAAAGGTATAATTATTGCTTCAGATTAATAAAATTACTTGATTTTCTAATTTAGGTGAAGTAGAAAATTATAGTCAGTGCAATAAATGATTAAAGAAAACCTGAAGCCAATAAGGTCACAGAAACAGATGGAATAAGTTTTGTGAAAAATTCTGTTGAATATTTAATACAATGATTTGTGGTATGTGCATTTAGTGAGGCTTGGCAGTAATTAAGGACTGAATTGTAACATAGGAAGAAAGCACTTCATTGACAAACAGCGGACCTTTGACTTGCTCTCAGTTCTGCCATCATCTCAGCATGACCAGAGAGAGCTTACTGGGGCCTAAATTTTCTTCTTTCAAATTAGAGTTCACAGATTTTAAGAACTATATATCAAATACTGTGCTCTGAGCTAGGCACACCAGCACATTCCTGAAGACCCAGGAGGTTGAGGCGCGGATCACTTCAGCCCAGGAGTTTAAGGCCAGCTTGGGCAACAAGAAACCTTCTCTCTTAAAAACAAGGAAATAAAGGCTGACCAAATAGCTTGGCAGATTAAAGTACCTGCAAGCCGGTGCAGGGGCCGGTGGTTCAATCCCTGGGCCTGCAGTGCTGGCCCCACCCCCTGGACGCACATCTGTAATTCCAGCTCTTAGAGGCTGTAAACAGCAGAATCACTGTGAATCCAGTCTAGTAGTGAGACCTTGAACACCCTGTAGACCCTTCCCTAAAATACAGGGGGAAAAAAGACAAAGAAGAATAAGGAAATTATCCTGTCCTTGAGAGTTATCTAAAGGAGATGATCCATATGGCCCTTGGAAACTTCCCACTTCGCTGGTTGTATTATTCTGTCAGGGATTTTTGAAGATTTTTGTTTAATCTGTTCATTTGCCAAGTATGGACTTGGGAGTAGCTTTCCTTGAATACATACAAGCATGGACTGTCTTGCTTGTTTTATTTTATTTTATTTATAAGAAGGAAAGGTTTATTTCTGTTCACAGTTTGTAGAGTCAGTCCATAGTTGGCTGACTCCAGGGTGGGGTGGTGGGTGGTATGTGGGGGCCGTCACAGAGGAGAAATAGTCCAGGGCAAGCAGGCAAGAGACACTGAAGCAGCAAGCAAGCAGCGGCAGTCCCTCAGCTTCCTGAGAGCTCTGAGGACCGCGTGTATCAGTTAGGGTTCACTAGAGGAAAGGTTTACAATTATAAATCTGCATCTGTACGCTGGAAAGCTAGAATCATCAGTCAGGGGTGGAAGGCCTGGAGCTCACTGCAGAGTCCTGTGCGAGTCTGTGTTGGGACCCAGAGGAGGCCCAAAGAGTCTGAGCAGGAAGCTTTGAGATGAACATCCAAGACGGTGTCAAGGACTGCAGCTCCTTCAAAGAAGCAGAAGCGAAACTTCCTTGTCCTTTCCCTTTTTATTCCATCCAGGCTACAAGTGGGTTGGTGCCACCCACTCCAGGTGAGCCTTCGTCTGTAGGTCTGTTCAGCCACACTCAGACTATGCTAGGCCAATTGGTTAGACATTTCCTACGCAATTTGAGCCCCCAGTTAACTGTCAGGCCATGCTTTCCACCTGCTCGGAGTGTGTGTGGGGGGACCCCAGCATTAAGCGTTTAATTTTCCAATACAGTGACAAATAATATTGTTCTACTGCTTCAAAATAAAAATCGTAAAAGGAGTTTAGGAGCTGGGGTGTGACGAGTACTCGCCTAATATGGGTGCAGCCTGGGGTTCAATTCCCAACACAGCACAAACTAAAAAAACACCCCAAAAAGTTTTTTAAAGTAGTCAAATCCATAACAAGAGAAGATAGAATGGTGGTGACTCACCAGAGTCTTAGTTGGCGCAGGGCGGAGAGAGTATGGAGTGTCAGTTCTGCAAGATGAAAAGGAGGTCTCTTTCACAAAGTAAATGTACTTAGCACAATTAGATATTGTTTTTGGTTTTGTTTTTGAGACAAGGTCTTGCTGTATAGTTCAGGCTGCCCCTGAACTTGCTGTGTACTACAGGCTGGCCTCAAACTTCTGGCAGTCCTCCTGCCTCAGCCTCCCAGGGCTGGGATTACAGGCATGCACCACCATGCCTGGCCACAGTTAAATTTATGCTTACACAGGATGACAAAGTTTTCGTGTACTTTTAATATATATATATATTTTTTAATTTTTTATTTTTTTAATGAGCTTATCAGGTTGCTTTCTTTTTAGCCTCATTGAGTTCTTTAGCTCTGTTTATAAAATATGTACTGTAAATCAGAAAGTGAGACTAGCATTCATGTTTACCACAAATTTATGGACAAAAAAAAAAGGCAAGATAAGTAATAGGGAAGGATGACAGCAAGCAGTGTAAATATGGAGGACACTTTTGTCAGCTCAGTCTAGAGAGGGGGTATCAGAAGTCTGATATAGGGACACCGGCCTGCACTAACCAGAAAGAGTTCCTTCTTGAAGGATGTTTAGGATGATTTTGACTGTATACCTTGTTCCTTTTATCTGCTGACCTCATAACCAGTTGCCATTAAAGCGTGCGCCCCAATGTAAAAAAAGGAAGCATACACTTGTATTTCTCTTTTGCATTGTATGTAGTGTTATATTTCTCTTCTTTGTAGTCTTAAGTATTTTTCCTAAACATCTCCTATCTTTCTTGGGTAATACTGTCTTTTAAAGCCTTTGACCTCTCTGACAAATCTAAGCCTTCTGTGTTCTTTTTGTACATTTCCTTCAGTATTAACATGACCCATGACTGCAGAGTCACTTTCAAGGTTATTGTCTTTCATCATCAGTCAAATATTTCCTGTTAGTCAAAAATAAGTCAGAATAGCAGCACATCTTTCCCATAACTGCACCCTCCTGCTCTTTCAGTTTTATTTTTTCAGTTTTTTCTTGTTAGAACAAGTCTGCCAGTGTGTGCTGTCTGGTAAGACGGACTGTACTGTATGTAACAATATTGTATATACTTATGTGTACCCCATCCTTTCTGAAGTTATGGATAAGCAATACATTTTATCACCCTACAAGAGCAAATCAAATCACATCTGAGAAATGAAAACAGTGAAAATGGCCTCTTTAATACCTTAATAAAGTAAGCATTAAGTGCAGTTTTTATGCACTTGATCACGGACTGTTGCAGGTGGAGAGTGATATTTCATTAGACAAGTGCACATTTTTACAAAGGACCTGGGAAGAGCATCTTTCTTTGTAGAGTAAAATGTAAATACTACCACATAACATCTTCTTTATTCCAGGCTGCCAGTACCCCACTGAATCCTTTAAGTTTTCAGTGTGAATTTGTGAAACTCAGGATTGATCTTCTACAAGCCTTCTCGCAACTCATCTGTACCTGTAATAGCCTAAAGACAAGCCCTCCCCCAGCAATTGCCACTACAATTGCCATGACCTTAGGAAATGACCTTCAGAGATGTGGTCGCATCTCCAATCAGGTATGTCCTACCTTTCATTTCATTGTAGTTTTTATTTACATTGGAGGTGTTAGGTGTGAGCTAGGTGTGTAATGAAAAGCTCTGAAAGTTAAAATCAGTGGTTTGACTCAGACATTGTGTCAAATGTGTCACCCACCTGGCTTGCCACATAGGCTGATCTGGTGACTGATGCCCTCTAAGAGAATGAAGTTACATTTTTAAAAAACTTTAGAATGCTTATAACTGTAGTCATTATTTTAGTAGAACATGAAAAAGCTGCAAAGGGTTTTTATCTCTAGATGCAACATATACATTACTCAAATGTAGGAACATTTATAATATTTCCCATTCTTTGATTGTATTTAACAAAGTTTAGGACAATACATGGAATGATAAGAGTTCAATACTTCTTTAAATTTTTGTTTGGGGGTGGTTTGTTTTTGTGTAGCTGATGCAATAATAATAGCATGTTTGTCACCACTGCTTTTTTTCCTCTTCATAGATGAAACACTCCATGGAGGAATTCAGAGCTCTAGCTTCCCGATATGGAGATCTGTATCAAGCATCTTTTGACGCTGACTCGGCCACATTGAGGAATGTAGAGCTGTATCCTAAGCCTGCCTCAGTATTTCTTTTTCTTGAGAAGTAGTCTTAAATACAGACTACTGCGATCTGCATAACTATAGAATATATATTAGATAACCCTCAAGTTTATTTATAATAGTTTCCCTTTGAAATTCAGTATGAGCAGAATAATTCTAATCTGTCTTGCTTTAAAAAAAAAAAAAACAAAAGTGGTGACTCAGTGATGGTCTTTCCCTGCCCCCAGGAAGAGCGTCCACAGCTGCAGGCCCAGGCACAGTGGCACACACCTGCCACCTCCACTCCTCTGGAGGCTGAGGATGGCTTGGGCCCCTGAGGCCAGCCCGGGCCGTGGAACAAGAATGTATCTCAAAACAAACAGCCAGAAACACTGGCTGACTCCTGCTGATGTGGAGTGTGGTGGGCCTTGTGTTCACTTGAGCTGAGACAGCACATTATATTTTCCATCAGAAAAGGTTATTTAGCCCCAGCCTGCTTCCCTTGGGCTAACAACCCAACTTCTCGTCACCTTTGCTAATGATCTTTTTGGAATATTAGTCATTAGTTTTGGCCCCTAAACCCCCTTTAAATTCTCCAGATTTTCTTTTTTCTTTTGTTTTTTTTTTTTGTAGAACCGAGGATTGAACTGAGGCCCTTATTCTACTGAGCCATCTCCCCGGCCCCTCTCCAGATTTTCTTACAGCAATTTCGAATCAGTTTTAGGAAGGAAAAGATCAAATTATTTTGAAGTAGTTGTGGAATTTGCCAACCAGTAGTTCTTGGCATTTTGGCTTATTGATGAAAATTTAATGAAAGTGTGGGTCATTTGTACTATAAAATGCATGTATGACCTACCTCCCAAAATTTGCATACCATGTCTAGGGACTTGACCTCTTCAGCCCTAGCTTAGGAACCATGGAGGCGCAGGTTCTGCAGACTGTTGGCTTTTTTCTTTTTTCAAACAATCACAAAACTTTTCATTGTTTTCTTGTGTGTTTCACATTCTCATAAAGCCCGTAGATCTAAAACAGATAAAAACAGGAGTTTCTGTGCATAAATCACTGGCCTCTTGACTGGTTTCTCTTTCCCACTATTAAGTGGCCTTTGAAATACTTCCTTGAGACAATTTGAGGATCACATAAAAGATAACACGTAGCCTTTAAAAGGGAAGAATAGAGCCTGAGACCAATTGAACTGGAAAAACACGATTACTTTCCCTAAAAGTCCAGCCTCACCTTGACTTATTTAATACTCAGAGAATGTGGAGTGTATGGTGCATTTCTTCTGTTTACATATAACCTTAACATTAATACAGACAGCAGCAGAGCTGCTTACTGATATCTCACACAGTAGAAGCCCTGATTTTGGATCCAGAATCAGCAAGGTAAATAGTTAACACACAGAACACTTGGAAATATGGTATTTTAACTACTCATCACAACTGTTTTTGAAAAGAAATTATAGGAGAAAAAACAAAAAAGAACTCTTCCAAATGTTTGCCTTGGGTTGCGTAACTAATGACAAAGCATGAATTCTCTCTCTCTCATCTCCTTGCCTCTTGCTTCCTATTTTCAAAACATTGAATTGGAAGAATAACTGGGAAGAAGTTGTTTGACTATGAACAACTTATGTAACAACTTTGTTGGGAAATACTGAGTTAATACAGTTAAGCTTGAACTTGAAATTTTTACTCACTGATTTTCCAAACCAAAAGATATTTCTGGCATTGTTCAGTTAAATTGTTTTTCCTGCTCTGGTAACTAATTATCAATGACTAAGTGAATGCTGCATTGTTTTTCCAATGACTATTGCACAGGCACAACTCATTTTACAACCTAGTTAGTATTCCTGAAAACTAGGTTGTTAAATGAATTCATTGCTAAAGAGAAACCATAGATAATATGCACAGTAGTGTTCAGAACAAAGAAATAATCTAAGAAGCTCCACCTTTTATTTGATCGCTCTTACATGCAGTATTGTAACAAAACATAAAACTGCAATGCTGCACTGTGCTGTACAATACAGGTGTATAAACAAGGCATACTGCACAAAGACATTGAACCTCTATAAACAAGATGTGCAGAACTGTACATATGAAAAGAAAGATAAGTCATAAATCGAAGAAGTCATTAATTAGATGTATGTTGTTGGAAGGAGAAACACATATTTTAGAATACGTATTTTACTGTCAATTCTATTCAACTAAGGACTCAGATTCTGTGAGCAGCTTTTGCAAAGAAATGCTGTCTGCAAAACACTTCCAGTTTTTCTACCTGAAAGTTCTGACTCACCGTTTTGTTTCAGGTCACTACTAAGACGTTTGCCATCTGTTGGAAAGTGTTAGCTGCTCCCAAACTAGACCACTTGGCTCTTATTTTTCTGCTTACTGATCCATTTTAGTAATTTTGTTTCTTGCCCTCGTGGAACTTAAAATATGATGTGAAGCAGGGAACAGAGCTTTGGAGCCAGGCAGATGTGAACATGATCCTTTATCACTCACTGCTCTGGGAATATTTTTGATTTCATTGAGCCAGACCTGCATAAACTCTATAGAAAATGAGCCCTGTTTCTGAGAATAGTTTTGAAGATCAAATGAAAAACTGAAGTGCTCAGCTGAAGAGCCTTCCTTGAATGGATATAAGGGAATAATAGTGTTAATGCCCAGCATATTTAAATTACCTACGTTGCATTTTAAGTAGTCCTCTTGAAAACTTTGAAAGTTTAGTCAAAATGCAAAAGTTGCTCTTAATCTCACTTAGAAATATTTCAGAAATCAGAGAATTGGAAATAGTAGAGGAAAAAGAAATGTAGGTTCAACTCTTCCCAGAATTCTTTGTTTACCAGTATACCCCTTTACATTCTTACAGATATTGATAATTACCTGTTCAAATGTGTAACCCTCCACCTCTTGGTAGCAACAAGTTTTGATACTTGTATGCTACCTAACAAACAGTGGGATTAATCACCTCATCTGAGCCTGTATTCCCAGTTGCTTCTGAGGTTGAGGCAGAAGGATCACAAGTTTGAGCCCAGCCTAGGCAACTTAGCAATACCACATCTCAAAATTAAAAGGCCTGACAATGAAGTTTGGTGGTAGAGTGCCTACCTAGGGTGTGCAACGCCCAGGGGTCAGTCCCCAGCTGAAAGATTACCTCATCTGAAGTCTGGCCTGGGTTCAAGTTCGCTGTGCCCCTTAATTACAAATGTAGGCAAATAAGCCTCTCCAGGCCTCAGGTTCCTTATCTATAAATGGAAATAAAGCCATTGCTTGGAAAATTAATTGACAATGCATGTAAAGTGCTTGACACATTTGGGAATTGGAAGAATTAATGCACTGAAACAGCTGAGAAACTGATGCTGATCTTCCCTCCAGTTTCCAGGAGTACGGGTCTGCGGGAACAGCCCATGCTGACAGTGAATATGAGCGGAGGATGACAGCTGTGTACAGTCATGTCTTGGAGGAGGTGGAGTCGCTGAACCGGAAGTACAGCCCTGTCTCATACATGGCAAGTGGGCTTTACTTCAGCTTAAGCTTGCTGTGACCTTGTCTGGAGAACAGGGTCCCTGCACTGCCTACTATGTGGCACTGTTGTGAGATCAAATGAAGTTGGAATAGCTCTCACCCTCAGTGACAAAGTATAGTCATGTGGGAAGCTTTTTAAAACATAATATGCATGCTCCCCCTCTAGACCTGTAACTGTCTCTCTCTGGAAATGGAGCCCACCAGGAATGAGCACTTACAGTGGGTCAGCTCTCAGCTGCTCAGTGGTGGGAAAGCATACTCAACAGTGGGTCCACATCTCATTCTGTTTCCACTTTCAATAGGCTGTTAATAACGACCTGAAATAACATTGTTTTATGAAAAAACCTTTATATTATGTGATTTTTGTCCAGACATAGGCTAATTTGCGTGTTTCAAAAACTTTTAAGGTAGGCTGGGCTAAACTCTGCCTGATACTTACACTGGCGGCAAGATGTGTGAGACAAACATATTGTGGTCTCATGGTGAATGTGTCAAAGACCAAACATCAATGGCTCGTGTTTCTGGAGTCTGGACAGCAGATGGCTGTGGACTGGCTCTGTCTTCATGTAGCAGGAAGAGAGACTGAGCCTGTTCTTAGAGGATACTGATCCCATCTTGGCCTCCCCTCCTCCAGCTGCTGTCACTGGAGGTCAGGGCTTCAGCATGTGAAATTGAAGAGACACAGACATTAAAGCCTTTTTTTTTTTTTTTCTTGCAGTACCAGGGATTGAACTCAGGACCCTGCCTTTGCTAGGCAGGTGCTTATTCTACTGAGTTATCTTCCCCAGTCCCTAGAATCCATAGCAAATTTTTAGCACTGAGGCACTGAGCTTTGTATCTTGGGGAATTTCTCTTCCCTGTTGTAGTCACTTTCTCATGGCTGGGACAAAGGACCCTACCCCTACAACTTAAAAGGAGAGGTGCATGTGGGCTTGGCTTTTAGCAGTCTCCAGCACAGAAGCAGCGTGGTAGAAGGACCATAGGAAAGCTGCTCCAGTCTTGACTGGCAGGAAGTTGAGGTACAGGGAGGAGCAGGATGAAACTACAGCCTTCTGGGTTTCAACCCAGTGCCCACCTCTAACCAGGCCCCCCACCCAGCAGCACCTACAGCTGCTGACCTCCTGCGTGGGTGAATCCACCAAGATGTGCAGTGCTCCCTCAACCCAGTCCACTTCTTAGAGCCCCTCTGAGCACAGGAGAGCTTGGGGGACACTAGATCTAAGCCATCAGAACTTGCACATAAGAATTCAGGAGACAGGGGCTGGGGAGATGGCTCAGTAGACTAAGCGCTTCCCTGGCAAGCGCAAGGACCTGAGTTCAATCCCCAGTTCTGCCCAAAAAAAAAAAAAAAAAAATTTTTTTTTTCAGGAGACAGTTGTTGAGTCCATAGCCGTCAGCCTCTGAACCTAGCACCAGAGAGAGTTTTGCTCCCCGTGCCCCTGTGGTCAATGCTGACGGGCTCTGTAGCTCCGTCCTGGCTGCTTCTCACTTTATACTCTCACCCTTTGTCAGGTATTTCAGAGGAAGTCAGAGGGTGAGTTCTTCATCAGATGTTAGGGTTGGCATGCTCTGTGACAACACTGCTTCCCATGTAAAGCTGTCAGTAGTGTTTGTTGAGTCCTGGACACAGCTGTGTGACACTGCGCTGGGCTGCAAAGGGAGGTTGTACAGACCAGCTGAGGGGGGAAATCCATCTCGCTGAGAAGTGACTTTTCGTATCCTGCTGAGAACCACCCCGAGAAATTAAACAGATACTGGGCAACAACTTCGATACTGGGCAACAACTTCGCTTTGCTGCTGGTGAATCCCCTTGATACAGTGGCAAGAAGGAAAGGGGTCCTCCCAGGAGGCACAGTACACAGAAAAGAGCCCTTGGTTCATTGAGAAGTAGGTTCAGACGCTGGTTCTGCCACTTAGCAGATCTGCAACTTCAGACAAATTACTTAATGTCCTTTTATTCGAAATGCACAATTACCTACATCTTAAGATTACTGTTAAGCTTAAATAAATAATGCATGTTTTCTAGCACAATTTCTACCACAGAAGGAGTAGTTAATAAATTTTAGTTCCCCGTTCTCTCTTCCAAATTATATTTCATAGATTTGGTATTTAGTAAGCACTTAAAGGATGCTCAGACATTTATTATTGGATCCTAGGAACAGAAAAATGACAGAGAAACAAGGTCTTCCATCATCTGACAGAAAGCTTTTATAAACAGCACAGCGCATGAGCAGATAGAGTTCTATACAAGACAGCGATGTCGCATGAAAGAGATCCTGAGCTCATCAGGAATGTGCCAGGCCCTGGCGTCAGGCCGCAGCACCACTAAGAAGTTTGGGTAGCTAGGGGACTCAGCTAGCCATATTGGTGTGTGCCCGTAATCCTGGCACTCTGGAAAACTGAGGCATGAAGACCCAGATTTTAAAATCGGACTGGGCAACTTGATGAGACATTGCCTCTAAAACATTTTTAAAAGGAAGGAAGCAAGGTAGGTCAAAGAACTGGTAAAATTGGGTGAAGTTCAGCTCAGAGAAAAGACAGTTTTGCATGTGAGTTTTCCAGACAGATAAGGAGGGGTGAGGACTATCAGGTGGAAAGCATTGTCAAGAGCAGTGGCCAGCGGCGTGGCGTGGTGTCTTCAGGGAGCAGTGCAGGGCTGCCACGGTGTGCTCAGGCCAGCCACAAGCCAGATCAGTCTAAGGGGGCAGAGCAGGCAACAAAGGCTTTGAATCAGACAGCATTAGTGGGCTTGGACTTTATCCCAAAGGTACTGAGGAGCCTTCTTTGAATTTTAAAAGGGTGAGGAAAATAAAGCATTCGTATTAATATGTGTGGGCATAACATAATGTCATAAGGGCTTGAAATTTAGAGGAAGAAAGGATAAAAATCCTTTTGCAGTAATCCTGAGTAAGGCCAAATTATAAAATGGCCATAGGAATGAGAAGAGGATATGCAGAAGATATTTAAGGGTTAGGGTAATACTTCTAGAGTTTGATGTTTTATTTTAATTAGATGTGAGGTTGAAGGCATGACTTCTGGAAACTTCTAGGTCTCCAGCTCAAATGACTACAGGCATAACTGAGTGACCATGTACTGAGGTAGAACGCCCAGGGTGGCAGAAGCCGCTGACGTCTTGTCTGCAGACATGGGGCTCTCTTGTGGTGATCCACGCTGCAGGTGGAACAGACCCCATGGCTTGCCATTCTGTACATCCTTAGGGGAGGGAGTGCTGCCTGTGGAGAACATGGGAGTTGAAGAGCAGAGGACCTAGGACAAGCAGAGGCACCTAGCAAAGGAGGTGGAGGGGAGGAGAATTAGATGAACATGGCACCGGGCCTGTGAGGGCTCTGTGGAAGATCTTTGCCAGCTGCTGCAGAATGTCAGAACATACAAAGACTGAGAAATAGCTATTGGACTTAGCAGGAGCATTCGTCCCCTTGCTGTTTCCTCTCATGGTATGCAGTTTGCCACCTTCAGAGTGCCACGTAATAGTCCTCTCCTACAGAACTGGGGGTCTAGCTTAGCACAGTATCTGCCTGGCAAGCACAAGGTCCTGAGTTTGATTCCCAGTGCAAAATAAATTAGTAATCTCCTTCTACAGAGGTGTCCCCAAGCAGCCAACAGTCCACATATGCCTGTGGGGCACTGTAGCACCTATATCTATCTATTCCTCATTTAAAGGCATCATGGGGGCTTTCTGCCGGGAAAGAGCCTGAGCAGTGGTAAGGAGCCTGTGGTGTGGCATTCTGCAGCCAGAGCTCTAAAAGGTTCCCACCGCTGCCCCAGCATTCATGGTGCATTCGGTACCCCCTTTAAGATGTTTCTGTCTGCTGTGGCCCCACAGGCCCTGCCACAGGCCTGATATTCCCACGAGTGCTTGCCCCGACACCCGGTGCAGGAAGGTGAGTGGTGCTGCTCTAGGAGTAAAAGCTGGAGAAACAGGACCAGTGCCTTTACAGTGGTGTTATGCTTGCCTGGTATCTATGCTGAGAGTCCCTTGGGCACAAAAAATCTACCTAAAGGAGATTTTTTTTCTGGCTTTTGGCCTTAATACCCCATGTTTTAAAGCTATGTTTAAGCTGGGTGTGGTGGCACACACCTGTAATCCTAGCCCTGCATGGGCGGCGGCAAGAGGCTCACCATGAGGTGGAGGCCATCCTGCACTACATAATGAGACCTTGTTTCAAAAAGAAAACCAACATACATACATGCATGCATGCATTTAAAAATTTTTGTAAAGCAAGCTGTGTTTAGAATCTGGGCATCTAGTCCCATTCTGCCCGGAAGCAGGAGCTTCGAAGGCCAGGCAGCCTCCCGGGTCACACATCGGTGCCTTGAGGACATAGAAACAGGAAAGAGGAAGAGGTCACTGGAGTCCAAGTGGGAGTGGTTCTTTCTTGCCCACCGTTGCATGTTCTGACGATACGTTAGTGGTTTTTTTTTCTTTCATTAGTGCTTTTCTATTAAGTTTGCAAATTATTAATGAAATAGAACAGAATCACTAAGGAGTCAGGCAGGCATTATAGGTTCTTGTCCAAACTTGTCTGATTTACCAAGTGTGGCCTGTGTCATCAGCAAAGTGGAAAATTAGCCTGGATAATCTTTAAAATGTCTTGGAGCTCTTAAATTCTATGATCCTTTTCTCTAAGACTCAGAGTATTCACTGTCATGTTTCTGTATCTCAGTGATTGGCCTGAAGTTTTCAAAATAGTTTGTGTAGTAGATTTTAGAGGTATCTTATTAACATTTCAGAGCTGGGCATGGTGGCACATGCCTGTAGTTCCAGCACTTGGGAAGCTGAGGCAGCCTGGACTACATAGCAAGATCCTACCTCAAAAAATAAAGTTTCAGAATTCCATGAAGGCAGGCTAGTATAGTCATCCTTAATCTGAATCCTGGTAAGTTTCCACTGTTGCCCACTGTGGGGACTCACCAAAGAAGCTACCTGCTGATGGAAAGGGATTAAGAATAAGCCAGCTCTGAGCCGAGGTCCCACATGGGTCTGGCATTGGGCTTAGTCTATGTATACTGGCCTGGCTTCTTTACCACGCTGTCATACCCTGCCATGTGGCATTTAATCTGTTTGGAGTCCCTAATGTGTCTGGTAGCTCTGCAGTCTATAGAAGTATGAAATTTACCCAGGGAGGAATGTGGATTTTCTCCCTTCTCTTATTTCTTATCGAATACAGGTAAAGATAAAACAAAACCCTGAAGTTGTACCCCCTTGGCACGAGGGATGAGGTAGATACCTTCCCCAGCTGCTGTGCCCAGTTCTGGTTGCTATGTGCTTTTGTCATGATCTGTATGAGCTTGCAGCCCTAATCGGCACTTGGTGCTGAAATCTGCAAGCTTGCTCTCAAATGATCTCTATGTCTTCCCCTCAGCACACAGCTTGCCTCTGCAATGCCATCATTGCCTTGCTGAAGGTTCCCTTGTCGTTCCAGAGATACTTCTTCCAGAAACTGCAGTCTACCAGCATCAAGGTAAGTTAGGAAGGAGGAGGTTAGCGCAGGTTTGAAAGCTGCCTATTTCTGGAGATTAAATGGGACCTACTTACATTTCAGAATCTAAACTTTGGTTTTGTTAAAAATCTAGAATCTTTAATTTATGGCTTTTCCTTCCTTTACTAAGAGATTTGGTGAAAGGAATGCAATTAAGAATTAAACCTCCTACCTTTTCAACTGTTTTTGCCACATTCAGTGAGTCAGGCATTTGGGTAACTGGAGCCTGTCCTTTGTCTCCTGCTAACAGGAATAAGGTAGTGGTTTTATCATAGCGGCCTGTAAAGATCTAGAGCTGAGTCTGAGTGGTCCTTTCAGGCCCTACTGAAACTTAATCAGGGCCAAGGGATGTCACCTGTCTGTCTGTCACCACGTTAGCCTTTGGGGAACTAGCCAGTGAGCATACTTAGTATTTTTTAATATTTAGACTACTCAAAATTCAGAAGCTAGTTTTGACTCAGATAATAGAATTGTTTGAAAAAGAAAGGAAATTACCACTCCGACACAGTTCCTGAATTATTCCTGTCAGTTAATGTCTTCAGTGAACTTTTGCATCCACTCAGATGCTTTTGCTTGCAGAGCATTCCATGTCATAAATAATCAGAAAAATTGATTACTTAGAGGAAAAGACCAGGAGCCAAAAGTTTCCAGGGTCAACTGGTTTAGCAGCTCAATGTAATTTGGAAACTCCAATCTCTTCCAGCTTCTTATTTAGCAAAACTTTAGCTTGCTGTATTTAAACTATATCTGGAATTTTTAGTAGCTTTGTAAAGAACTACTCTAAGGAAAGGTTAAAATGCTGTTTCATTAGCATACACAGCTCTGGGTTCAATCCCCAGCACTAGAAAAAAAACAGTCCATTTGTAGAAATTTTAATGACCTCATTGTGTATATAACCCTAGAATTTCACATTCATGTCCATTTAAATTTAGTACATTCCCCAGGAGCAAAAAGACAGTACCTGGATGTGAAAATATACCCAGTGCCACTCCCTGCTTAGAAGTGGTTCCTCAGCAGAGCCATGGTCCACCGTGAGCTGGCGAATAGCACCTTCACTATTTTTCTGCCCTTTGTTTGCCTTCAACAAAGCTGAGGCCTGGGATGAAAAGTGCAGTGTACTTGAAGGAGGACTTTGGGTGAGGAAGTGTGACGCTGACCCCGCGTCACACTGGTATGCCTGAAGCAGGGTCCTGGGGAAAGACTCGCTCGCATGAGCACGTCGGGATGTGATTGGCACGGTTTGTCAGAAGGAAGCCGCTCTTGGTTGCTGGCATTTACCAGGTGTTTGCATTCCAGCTTGCTCTGTCGCCATCCCCCCGGAACCCTGCAGAGCCCATTGCCGTCCAGAATAACCAGCAGCTGGCGCTGAAGGTGGAGGGAGTGGTTCAACACGGATCAAAACCAGGACTCTTTCGCAAAATCCAGTCTGTCTGCCTAAATGTTTCTTCCACACTGCAGAGTAAATCTGGTCAAGACTACAAGGTAGGGCCAGCGAGTTAGCTCAGTGGTCTAAAAGCACCAACTTAAGCTTAGACAAGTGTGTGGACCGCGGTTTGATCTCTGGCACCACATACTGTGCCAGCCTCACCCTCAGGGCCAGGTGAGTTGGGCACCAAAAAAAAAAGACTACAAGGTAATTCAGCAAGGAGGCAGAATCATTCTGGCATTTTCCATTGTTTGGCACTGCTAAGCTGATGCAGTTACATAAATTACAGGCACAGATTGGGGTACAAGGAGGCTGTTAACAACCCTTCCTCCCGCCTGAACAGCTTATAGATCCAGCATCCAGGCAGAGGTCAGAATACCAGCTGGACTGCTGTTCACACTGCAGAATCTAATTCAGGAGCCTCTGGTTGAGTTTTCTGGCCCAGTCTCGGCCAGCATGCAGGAGGAGTACCCTGATGCCCAGAAAAGAGGGTGCCCAGCTCCCTACCAGCCTGAAACTTAGCAGTCAGGCCAGGCCCTCCTAGAGGCCAGTTTGGTTAAACTACTAAAAACTCCCTCCTCTAGAGGATTCTTCTCTATGTATATAGCGTTAACATACAGTGGTTAGGGGCCAGGGAGATAGCTCAGTTGAATAAGCGCTTGCCTGGCAAGTGCAAAGGCCTGAGTTCAATCCCCAGTTCAGGGAAAAAAAAACAAAAATAAAAACAGTGGTTAAATGAATTTACACCTCCCCTTAAGTCCGTGACCCTAGGAATTGGCTCTGCGGAAAAGTTAGGAGGTAGCTGTGAGCCACAATCAAGTCTGTTGTCAGCTGGATGTAGGGTGGTCAGCGTTTCAGACTTCTCTTCAGATTCTTCTGTGGCTTGTCCGCAGTAAGTGGAACAAGAGAGCAAGTTTACCTTTGTGCTGGCAGAGCTGTGTGAATGCCCGGGGTGGGTGTGGGCAGGCCGTGCAGGCATGTGTGAGCAAATAGCTCCTGGCAAGGAGGAGGGTTATCAATGAAGATGCAAGAAACAGAATTTTTAAACTGCAGTGCTGTCAGGCTAAAAAATGCAAGGAAGGACCACGTTAAGCACCGTGGCTGCCCCGCTGTGACTTGTGTCTGGGGCGCTTTCCCTACTCTGACATGGCTCCTGCTTGGTTCTCTTCTCATCATCCTTTGATTGATGGCACAAGCGTTTGCCTTGTGGAGCACTCAGTAAATTTGGGGGAACAATGAAAAGCTGTGCACTTTACAGCTGCTGGGGTTGCTCACGTGATCTCAGATGTCACCAGAGGGGGCGATGGGAATTTCTCCAGTTTATCCCAGTTTGCAGCTCGCTCTTGACTTTAAGCTGGAGATGACACTATCCCTGAATCTCTTTGTTCTTTGCATGTAATAATTTCTTCTGTTTAAAAAAAACCCTCTAGCCTCAAGTGTTGCTTGTTGTCTTAACTCTCAGGAGAACCGGTTCAGGGCAGGGAGTGGGCATTGCAGCTCTGGTAGCGCATTGGTGCTTTGCAGCGTGCGAGGTGCTAAGCTTACACCTCCGAAGCAGCCATCCATTCAGGGTAATCAGACTGGCCACGCCTGTTCTGCTCCCTTTAAGGACGTTATTTGGTAGTCCTATTTTTAGCAAAATAAAAACCCTACAAAACCTAGATGTGAAGTATAAAAAAGTACACATGCCACAAATAGTTCTTAAAAATTGATGACTCGGTTCATGTTACAAGGAAATGCATATGGAAGACTGACCCCATGATAACTGCTCAGAAAGCCACAAAGCTGCAGGCACTATTAAGTATAATTGCACCACACAAGCACACCCATAAACACAGCAGTCTGGCCAAGTATCAAGTAAGATTACCATTAATTGGTTCCATAATAAGTCTGCCTCTTAATGCACTTTATCTTGAGTAGAGGTGGAGACACACCAGCAGATTTCATCCCTTTCCCTGAAGGGCAGAGGCGTGCATGTCTTGCTGACTACGTAGATGATCCCGTCAGTCTTATGTGTTGTCATGACCTGGAGTGAGCCAGGTACAGGTTCTAGAGTTGAATTGTTAAAGGAGGAAGGAATCACCAGCTATGGTGAGAAGCAGAGACCTAACTTAGCTAACCAATGCGTTTTCAGTTTCAAACACTGACACAGGTGGTTGGATCCTGCTTCTTCACACTTCTCCACAGAGGAGAGAGAAGGGATGGGGACCGCCCGCAGGGGGAGAGGCACCCTGGGCGTGCTGATAAAGGCTGGGGGAACAGCTTCTCGAGAGTGAGGGCAGGGTTGGAATAGTTGGGCGGGCAGCTTGAGACCCGGCTGCCTTTGTCTGTCCCACTCTGCCTTGGAGGACCTGCATTGCCATCCTGCCCCTGCTGCCTCATCAAAAGCAAGAATCGTAATGGTACTTGCACACTGAACAGGGCCTGGCTCGAGGTAAGCACAGGGTAGGTACGTGTAGTTGATACTGGTGTCCTACGATTCTCCTTTCAGATACCCCTTGACAGTATAACCAATGAGATGGAGCAGAGGGTTGAGCCCCATAATGATTACTTCAGCACCCAGTTTCTGTTGAACTTCGCCATCCTGGGAACGCACAGCATCACAGTAGAGTCCTCAGTGAAGGACGCTAATGGCATCGTATGGAAGACTGGCCCTAGAACAACCATATTTGTGAAATCTCTGGAAGACCCTTATTCCCAGCAGATTCGCCTACAGCAGCAGCAAGCCCAACAGCCGTTGCAGCAGCAGCAACAGCAGCAGCAGCAGCGAAATGCCTATACACGATACTGACCTCATGGGGAACGACACTGCAGACCCTTGCTATACCCATCAGAGGCCAAGATAGTTTGCTTGTCTTTGTTTTTGGTACCAAGAATCAAACTCAGGACCTCTCGCTTACCAGGCAAGCACTGTACCACTGAGTTCCCAGGCTCTAGTTTACTTTCTTATGTGGATTGTGAAGTTCACAATTTCTATAATGTAACGTTTCGGAAAATGGTGGGGTTATTTTACCCCCCTTTAAAAATTTTTGATTAAGTGATAATGTAAGTTCTTAGCCAAAAAGACTTTTCTTATATCTTCTTACATTAAGTCCTTTACCTCATATTTAACAGTTTGGTTGTTTTTCTGTTTTCTATTGCTAAGCCTTTTCTCCTTTTAAGAATAGTCCTCCATTGGGATCATGGAATTATTAAGTGTGACTGTGTCTCTGCCTCAGAACACATCATGCGCTGTCCAACTTGGCAGGAATCGGAGCTGGGCGTTGAGCTCTTCATACAACCACAGAAGCTGAGCCCCCGTGGGGGGCCCGGACGTGTCTGGTACACCGAACCCCTAGATCCTGGGGTCTGCAGCCCTGCAGGATCGGAGCATCCTGCTGCTGTGTTATTTCAGTCAAGGCTTTGTGCTGAAGCAACTTGAATTTACTGTTCTGGTGTCTTACTCACCTGAAGAGCAGCTAGCAGTTAATAACTGGAGATTACTGATTTGTTGAGTGTTTTCAGTGTGTGTGACTATGTCATAAAAATATTGTTTCCAGAAGTGAAAAGGTCGCTTCATGTTTTAAGTTAAAGGGAGCAGACCTTTTCTTTTGACTGGTGTGGTTTCTCCTTATGTAGCACTAGATTTGCTGTCTAGAAAGAGCATTTTCCTTATAACACAACCTCAGTTGGGATGCTCAGGGAGTAGAAAACTGTTTTCTCTTTTTGTCTTTCAGTTCTGGTTGAAAACCACATACTAATGTGCTTTTTTTGTTCTAACATGGTGTAGCTCTTGGTTTGTTGGCGATCACTCAGTGCTTTGGGATCAAGGGGCCTAACCATCTGGGCTGCTCAACGGAGTACGGATATTGATGCAGTCAACAGGGCTGGCCACAGCTTCAAATGGGAAGCAGGGCACATGCTCTGGACTTGCCCTTTTTAAATAAATTGTAATTTGTGTTTTGTTTGACTCTTCAAAGTAACTTTAATTCCAAAGAGGGCTAGGGTTTAAAGTTTTTTGTTCTTTTTTTAAGGCTTATCATTAGTATTGTCACACTGTCTCTGGAATGAGAAGGGATTGGCAGCTCTGGACCCTGCATGATCACTTGGCTTCACAAACTGCTGCCCCAGCATAACGCACTTTGCTACCAAGAGTCAGGCACTGTCCCAGCTGTGTGCATCTGCAGTGGCCGCGAAGTGACATTCTTCTGAGGCACTGCGCAGGTGTGCCCAGTGCACACACTGCACCGCTGTGTCAGCACCTGAGAGCATCCGCCTGGGGGAATTGCCAGAGCCCTGGAGGGCGGTGAGAGCCCCTTGTCCTTCTCCCGGTGTGGGAAGAGCTGAGTCAGAAGTGTGGGTTCCACTTTTGGCTCTAATGAATTTGCTCTGATCTAGGGCAAGTCACCTTCTCTAGACATTGGTTGCTTTGTAAAGTGACTGAATTAGGTTAGATTTCTTCAGTCTAGAGTTTCATTATTAGTTGATTAAGAGACCAAAAACACAATACTGGGGAGAAGTTGGTTTGGTCTGGTCTGGTCCAATCCTTCCCCGCCACCACTGCCTCTCAGCCAGCCTGCACCCTCAGCCCCCCAAAAGGCTTTCTTACGTCTTAACCACATAATACTAAAAAATTTGTGACTTCATTTATGTTACAAGGAAATGGTGAATTTTGGTTTTCTGGTACTGTTTCAAGGTAGAACTGTCCAAAAGAGAAACAAATTAGTAAGCTATCAATTTGGAAAAGTCCCTTTGACAGCTCTCCAGATTTTGTGTTCTGGAAAAACAAGCTTTTGAGCTAGGCATGATGGTGCACCCTTATAATCTCAGCACTTAGGAGGCTGAGGCAGGAGTATCACTGTGAGAAGCCAGCCAGGGCTGCATAGCAAGTGCAAACCCAGCGTGTAGTACATAGTGAGATCCTGTCTCAAAAAAAAAAAAAAGCTTTTGGCAGTGGCATTACAAAGTCTTTGACATGTATGATGGTACCCTTTGTACAAACTTGAAAAGGAATTAGTAAAAACAAATCCAAGTAGTTGAGAGTGACAATAGTTATGAAGAAAAAGGTAACTTTATTTTAGTAAGTCCCTTAGACCCAGGGTTGGAATTCTGACTTTATATACACACAACACCTACTACATTTTGTTGGATCAACTATTATGTAGATATTGTGGCACAGGACTGTATTTATACTTTCAAAACTATATCAGTGAATGAGAAGAAAAAATACAGAAGGAAAGCTACAGAGAAGGTAAGCATACTAATTAAGTGAGGGACCCTGAAGATTTGCAACTGCCTGGCAAGCAGGAGGTCCTGAGTTCAATTCCCAGTACCAAAAAACCCCCCAAAAAAACAGCATGTCCCCAGAATTTAGAAATAAAGCTAATAAGGAGCACTGGCTGGTTGAATCCCGGCAGGCAGGGCTCATTTTTCTCAGCCCGTAGTGGCCCTGCAGTCAGCCTGGTGACTCGGGCATCTAATTCCTTCCTAACATGTTGGTGCTTCCTGGGAAGACGTGAGGATGGAATTCAAACTGTATTGATGTGCGGGAAGCCCTTGGAGCCAGCCTGCCATGAACAGTACGTGTGCTTGCTGTTACTGTTGGCCCTGTTACCACACTCCCTCGTGCAGGTTCCCCATGTTAGATCATTTCTTAAGATTTGCATTTTATTTCTTCAAAATAAGCCTTTGTTGTTAAAACACATTGAACCTACCATCCTTCGGGCTGTTTGTGTGTAATGAGTAAAAGGATAATGTTGACCTAACTAGAACAATTCTTAGCTACTGCAGTTCTGTAAATCATTAAATTTTCAAAGTCAGACACACAGTAGGTCAAGGACTGGTGAGATAGCTCAGTGGACTAAGCACCTGCTTAGGCAAGTACAGGGGTCAGGGTTCAATCCCTTGCACATGCAGCGCTGGGTCCCATCCCTGGGCGTGCTGAGCTGGTGACAGTCTGGGCGTGGTGGAGTGTACCTGTAATCCCTGCGTTGGAGATGCTGAAAATGATCGTTACAAGTTCGAGCTTCATATTGAGACCCTGCACACAAAAAATAAAAAAGCAAATGAGGTCAACTACCTTCTGCTGATTATCTCCAATGATAGCAATGCCATAGAGTACTGACTGCTTAGAAATGAAGTACTGTGGTCTTGTGACTCACACAGAAGTCTCCTGACAAGACCTGGGCAGCTTGCTGTCCAAGGCGGCAGGGAATTTGCAGCCCTGCCCTGTGTAAGTTGCTCTTCACATTCAGACACAGTTCAGAGCAGGACAGACCAACAAAGGAGATGTGCAGCCTGGGGTCCTGGAGAGGTCAGCATGAAGTCTGAGGCTCACTTGTCATGGGTCCTTAGGCCACTTGATATTTTTATGCCAGTATCTGCCCACAGAATATTGAGAATGAAGTGACCTGCCACTTAGTATGTAGAGTATAAGCAGCCAAAAGAGTTTTCTATTGTAATAAAATTGTTCTCTGTGGTACAGCCACCAGCCCATGTGGCCACTCAGTACTTAAAGTACGGCTAGCATGACGTAATTTTACTTATTTTTAATTCAGTTAAATAGCCTCATGTAACTGCTGCCTGTAGCACTGGACAGTGCAGGCAGTGGAAAGTGACACAAGGCCTCACTTCTCACCAGCACCTACACAGCAAGCTAGCAGGTGAGGAAATGTGCACTAGGGTCCCTACACGCTCAAGTTCCCAGGAAAGTGTCACAGACAAGGTTAGTGAGCGTTCTTGCGTTTGTGTCGCTTTTCAAAGCCCCATTCTCCACAGTGCTGCCTAAGAGAATGCCTCCAGCATGGAGGAGGGTGGGACACAGCGCACAGGCCAAAGGTCTGGGAAGCCAGCTTAGCTGCTGGGAGCAGCGCTCAGGCCGGCGGTCGCTGTAGCGGCTTCCATGTCTTGCCCGCGTGCAGAGCTGTATCGCACAGACCATTATACTGGCCCGGCCTGACGTACTAAGCAAATGAATGTGGGGTTAAAACTAGAAGTTGGATGTTTCTCCTTAATACGCTAGACCTGGAGCCACTGATTACACATCTTAATTTAAAAAAAAAAAATGCTAAGTGTAAATATACATTTATTTTTTTAATCCATAATTAGAAAACTGTATAGTCTATAGTTTTCCCTTTATTCTTCTGCTTATGTGTTTGCTAATCTCCCCCAGAGCAGTTCTCTTCATTTTTTGTACAAGATACAATTACCCTCTTGTTATTTAGGTCTGGCTAAAGATTGAAAGCTGGAGGAGTAAATTTGAGGAATGTCCAGCACAGCCTTGGCGTACCTAGCTGGCACACCAAGACTAAAAGTGGCTTTATTGTCGTATCCAGGTAGTTGGCTTTTGATGCTGCTGCTGCAATTGTTTTAGTACAGTTACAAAGGCGGCATCCTAGAGGCAAATTAGAAGAGGGAGGAGGTAAGTGTCCACCAGATACCTGCCAAGGTCAGGGTGTTCCGAGGTGGTGTGTGACCCAGAGAAGGAAGCTGTGCTTCTCTTTTCTTTGGCTTTCTTGGGGATTTTGTTTGTGACTTTTGATGAAACTTATTATAGTGACTGAGGTGTTCAGGGGATGTGAATGGAGCCTGAGTTAGAGGAATTATGAAAAAATACCAGTGTCTGGCTCTCCTGAGCCCAGGTAGGCGAGAACAGGCAGTGCAGCCTGCGCTCCCAGCTCACACCACCATGGGCAGCAGCAGCACTACAGCTTTTTGTGTCACCCCCTGATGGCATGGAGTGAGTGAGCTGAGCAGAGCAAGTGGAATCACTAACGCCTGTCCCTCCCTCAGTTTCCTTCCCACCGCACCCACCAGCAAGGGCAGCTGCTGTGTCACAGGAGGGACCTGGGGGAAGATAGGTCCCCTGGAGAAAGGTGCCCTTGCTGTGAGCCCCCTGAGGGAGCTCTGCCACACTGGGAGGAGAGCCTTCCAGGCTCGTGGTCTCCTTTGACAGGAAAGGATCTCTCTTTTTAGGGTGGCAAAGGTTTTATAAAGGCAGTTGACAAAGCAGAAAGGTATGCCATTTTTGAGATTGTTAATACCATCCTCTTGTATGTAGCAGTCAGGGAAGACGATAGATGTTTAGAAACCAGCCATCATTTGGCATTATTCCTTTCACAGCCCTTGGCATGTGAGGGTCCCTTCTTGACCTCTTGACATAATCAGAGACAACTGGATGCCTAAGACTTGCAAGACAGAGGGGAAAGGTGTTTTTGGGGGAAAAAAAAAAGACGAACCCTAAAGTACAGTAAATCATCTCTGGAGCTTACATTCAGATATTTTCTCCTGCTGCAGGTGCTCTGGTCATGCTGCTGGGTGACTGAGTCCAGTGTCACATTCCAAGGTGTGAGGGCCTTAGGAAGAAGCAGTTATAACCTTGGGATCACCTAAGCAGCAGCTGTAACCTTTGCAGTGGCCACATCGTTAGTCCGGGCCAGGATTGCTGTCCTGAGGATTGTGTCTGGACTTCCCTTGAGAGCCCTTGATGGCAGGAGAGGCCCCAGGACTGTCCACGCTCACCCCGTAGTGCCCTGGTGGCTGATGGAAGGTTCTTTGCCACCTTGAACATCAGTGATGCTCTGCTGATGTCACAGGCACTGCACCTCAGCATTTCTGCTGAGCAGGAGTCTCTGAACTTGTACAGAGTTCCTAGATCTGTCCAGAAGACAGGGCCACCGAGGCCACATGGGATTCACTCACCCAAGTGTTTTGGGGCTGTGCAGTCCCTGGGGAACACAGTGGTGGTGAGGTCCCTGGGTTCCCAGCCATGCCTCTCCATCTTCTTGGGGGACGAGGGAGAGGCTGTGAGAAGCCCGCTAGGGAAGCCGTGTTGCTGGACAGTGATCCCAAGTGATTCCTCCATCTGCGAGCCTGGGAGAGCCATGGGTCCATGCAGGGGGAGCTGTCCCATTCCAAGGAGGGGGCACTGCACTTGAGTCCTCCCCTCTTCTGCTGTCATCACCCTGGTTCACACCAGCATGGTGTCTCCCTGGAGCTGCATGATCCAGTCCCCTCCCCTGCCCCTCTCCATCTCCTCCAAGTAAACTGCTTACCTTTGCTTCCCAGTTCACTGTGGTTAAAAACAATTCAAGGCCACTGGGGGCCGAATGCAGCCTGACACAGCCCCACAGGCCACTCTGCAGCAACTGCCTCCTGTCCATGCCCTCTGCACCCCAGGCTGCAGCAAAAGGGGCTTCCCAGACTGCCTCAGCTCTGTGCAATGCTACACCTCTGGCTTGGTTCCTCTTTGCCTCCCCCAAGCCGTCCATCCCTCAGTGCTCTATCTCCCTAGCCAGGCACAACACTTTCCTGTCACCTCCAGTCATGTGCAGCTGAAATACACTGCATGGGCCTCGGTTGCATCAGCATGGGCCAGGAGTGGCTACGGTCTCCTTGTCCCTTGGAGCACCTGGCCTCCCTGTCCCCACCCGCACCTCACCAGGCAGCAGAGGTGGGGAAAAAGCTTTCTGGCTGTCAAGCACCACTGCACCCTGTTCAGGCAGGTGTGGGGCCCACGGAACCTGGGATCCAGATGGTCCAAGCTGCCCTGACACCGGTCTAAGGCAGAAAGGATGGCCCAGTGGCTGAGCCATGCAAGAAGGCATTATTTTATTTATTTTTTTGCAGAACTGGGGATTGAACTCAGGCCCTTGCGCTTAACCAGGCAAGCACTTATTCTACTGAGCTATCTCCCTAACCCCTAGAAGGCATTTTTTAAGATCCTCATCTGTTATTTCTGTAGTCATCTGCGCTCTGCCCCATCAGTGTGGTGACAGGCTCCCGTGTTAGGCCAGGTTGCTCTAGCCCACCCTCCCTCCTGCTCTCTCCCCGCCTTTCTGTCACGGGCCCCGCCGCGGGCTTGTTGTACGCAGGCCTTCCATGCCACATGGCACATCCAGAGGCTGTGCTCTCGTCAGGCCTCTGACAACGTCACATCCAGCAACTCACTAGCTAAGGTCAAACACAAAAGGTGATGACGGCATGCCGAGGGATGCTTTTGAAGGATGCCATTGACAGGATGTGCCTGAAGTGCTGGCCAGAGAGCGGGTGGGAGCGGAGCGGCCCTAGCACGATGCCAGGAAGGAAGAAGGCGAGGAAAGACGTGGCCTTCAGTCGTCCAGAGCCGGCTGTGCATCGGACTCTCCAAGCTCAAAGGTGAGCTTTTCGCCACACACTCCCATCTGCTGTTGCCTGCAGCTCCTGCAGGGCTGTGGGCATCGGGCCTCCCTTATGCTGAAGCACGGTGATCATCTTCCTGCTTTCCTTTGGGACACTCCCTGATAAGTGACCGTTACAAGTCCTCAGACCCTGGTGCCTTGGGGAGAAGTGGAGGGTTAAAGCAGTAAGACAAAGGCCAAAAAAAATAATTGGGGGGGGGGGCGAGATAGCTCAGCAGACTATGTGCCTGCTTAGGCAAGCCCAGGGACCAGGGTTCGATCGCCGGCACCACATGCTGTGCCAGCCCCACCCCCAGGTGCGCTGAACCAGCCGAGTCTGGGCGTGGTGGTTGTAGGCCTGTAATACCAGCGCTGGGGAGGCTGAAAACAAGACGATCACTACAAGTTCGAGCTGTGTAGTGAGACCCTGCACAAAATGCATTAATAATAATGATAATAATAATATCTTGGGGGCCAGGGAGATGGCTCAGTGGAATAAGCACTTCCCTGGCAAGGGCAAGGGCCTGAGTTC
>NDGN011557923.1:0-17980 GCA_002564285.1 Tympanoctomys barrerae | reverse complement strand
TTCAATCCCCGGTTCCACAAAATAATAATAATAATAATAATAATAATAATAATAATAATAATATTTTAACATCCAAAATAAGACACAGACTAGAAAGATGTGGACTATAGGAATAGGCAGGAGGAAGAACAGTGTGATAACCATGCACTTCCCACTACTGGCCATCGCGTTTAGCGGAGCCCCAGGACACTTGTTAGGTGCTTGCACCCAGCACAGCTCTCTCGGGTGCTCTCTGCCCGGCTCCCTCCAGGGCGCTCCTCGCTCACACAGCCCCGAGGTCCTCCTCCCCACGGATGTGCCTGGAAGGTGCCACCCGAGCTTCCATTCTCCATGGAGGCCCTCGAATTCTTCATCCCCAGCTTACAATCTGTCTCCTCTACTGTTGTGTTCCGAGAGAAATGAGTTCATGTTTTCATTCTTGGCGTTTGGGGCCCTGTCTGGCACACAGTAGGAGGTTGAAAAAGTTTAATCCCTGATTGCAGAATTCCATTTCATACAGTTTAGGTTCCACAGAGGTTCTGGTCCCAGGAGCTGGGCCAACAAGAACTGGTTGTAAACACAAGAGCTGTTACTCAGCCAAACCCTGGAAATTGCTTTTCTCAGGCCAGTGAGCAGGTGGCCTTGAGCCCTTCCACAAAGAGCCCTTCCACAAAGCACCCCCCTGCCCCCGTTCCCTGCCACAAGATCTACAGTCACTGCCAGAGCAGCAGTTTAACTGGGCCCTGTGGCTTCCAATAGGAGCCAGATGATGACGTGTGCCTCACTCCTCTGTGACCACGGAGAAGCTTCATCGTCCCTATCACATGGTTCCTCCATCTGTCCTGAGGTCATGATGAGAAAGCTCTGAGAGATTCCTGAAAGGATTGTTACTGTGCAGCAGAACAAAGGGCGTTAAGTCCCAGCAGTTTGGGCACAAGACAAGGAATGGGACCAAAGAATGATGGGGCCCTGACTCCCAGGAGCACATCGATCTAAACCACAAAAGCTCCCTGAAGTGGAGCTTGAGAATTGTAAAAGCCTGAGCAATCTGCAGCTCCTGAGGGAGGGGATCCCCTGCCAGGCGACTGCTTCAGAGCTGTCTGTGGCTCTTGGCCAGTGTTGTCCCTTAGGTGTTGTCATTTTTGTGACATTTCCCTGCTGTAAGGAGCCAGCCTCCCTGCTGGGTTCTAGGGAGAGTGACCAGGCCTTCTACATCCTTTGCATAAGAAGCAAAGAATTAGTTTTTCATTCTGTGTGATGAAAACAGATCTCTAGGTAATGGAAACTCCGCCTCCTCTTCTGCTCCTACAGTCTGCAGAGAGAAATATGATCTGAGCCATATCGTGGCGCAGTTCTTTCTACCTGTGGTCAGCAGGCTAGGAAAATCACCCAGGTGCTCTATGTCTGTGAAAAAGTCACCTTAACAAAAAAAAAAAAAATAATAATAATAATAATAATAATAATAAAGTCACCTTAACAAATAGGTCCTCCTGGAATGGGAAAGCATGTTTAAGCGTGGCTCTGACAGTCCGTAAAACAACACTATGTAGCTATTAAGGCTGGCAGTTGTGGGACAGTCTTATCGTTGAGCAGATTAAATCACCTGCTTAGGCGACACAGGAACCAGGTTTGATCCCCAGCACGTGGTGCCAGCCCTGCCCCCAGGGCATGCTGAGACAGTGATTGAGAATGGGTGTGGTGTCGTATGTGCCTGTAATCCCAGCACTTGGGAGGCTGGAAACAGGAGGCGCACTATGAGTCCAAGCTGTGTAGCTCACTATAGACCCTAAATACATAAAAATTAAAATTAAAAAAAAAAATGGCAGGTGTAGGGCTGACAAGACAGCTGTGTGGACTAAGCGCCTGCTTAGGCAAGTGCAGAGACTGGAGTTTGATTCCTAGCACCGCATGCCATGCGGGCCCCACCCCCAGGCATGCTGAGCAGGCCACCAAGACCAGGCATGGTGGTCAGCACAAGTATAGGCCTTTCACACAGGCCTATAATCCCAGTGCTGGGGAAGCTGAAAACAGGAGGATCACTATGAGTCCAAGCTACATAGTGAGACCCCATACCAAATACATAAAAAAGAGAGAGAGGGGGAAAAAAAAAGATTGGCAGTTGTAGCTGGGAGTGATGATGCACTTCCGTAATCCCCGCACTCTGAGCCTGAGCAGGAGGACCCCTGAGTTTAAGGCCAACCTGGGTTACATAGTAGGTTCAAAGCCAGCCTGAATTGCATAGTAAGACCCTGTCTGAAAAACAATAATGATTAGCAATTGTGATGCCAGGGAAAGGAAATATGTTTAAACTTTCAAGTTAAAAAATAAGCTTACAGAACTATGAATATGGCATCTTTTTTTTTTTTCATTGAGTCGGTCTTGCTACTCAGTTCAAGCTAGCCTTGAACTCATTGTGTAGCTATCCCCCAAGTGCTGGGATTAGGAGGAAGCGCTAGTGCCCAGTTACAATATTATATATTCTTATGTGCAGGTACCTAAAGGAAAATCTGCAGGTTTTATCAAAAAGTTGATAAGGTAGCTCAGTGTGACACACTATGTCACAACATCAAAAGGTTTATTTCAGCTAGTAGTGGGAAAACTAGACTAGCAATGGAGAAAAATATTCACCTCACAAGTTATGCCCTAGGCATACAACAAGTATATAAGTATATTCCTTTATGTTTTTTCTTCCTTTTTTTCCACCAGGAATTAAGCTTGGGACTTTGCACTTGCCAGACAGGCGCTATGCCACTGAGCTATCTCAAAACAAGCACGGAAGCCCCCTAAGAGCAAGCCCCCTTTACATTGTATACAGCGGTTAATGTAGCATAGAGGCAAACAACCCTTCTTCATCTTTTGGGCGCCACCCCCTTTGTCCCACTGCTTTCAGAAACTGTGCCAGCAGGGAGGGTGGCATCTGCTGCCCCTGCTTGGAGACTCAGTGTGGTCCTGACTGTGCTGTCCCATCGCTCCCAGGCCCTCTGGTGCTTTGGAGTGACAAACGGAGCAATTGGTAGACCACTAGGGATCTAGAGGCTGCTCACCTCCAGAGGCAATGGCAGGCTCAAGAAGGGGCTCCCAACTCGGGTCGTCACCTCCCCAGACCGTTGCAGTAGCTTTTCTAGGACCCCTTCCCCTGGCATCTCCCTGAGCCTTGCACTGACTGTGTCCCTCACACTGTGGCCACTGGGGCTCTGCAAGAATCCAGCCCATGAAGTATCCATGTCGCCATGGAAGCCTGGCTCCAAGCTGGCACAGGAGTCAGGAGGACAGCTGAGGGCGCTACAGGGCGCTATGGAGGGCCTTGGCAAAGCTTGAGACAAGGAAGGGACAAGAATGTCCCCTAGCAGGTAACTTTCATCTCTCTCTGTCTCTGTCTCTGTGTCTGTCTCTTTCTCTCTGTCTCTCTGTCTGCCTGCCTCTCCCTCCCTCCCTCCCTCCCTCCTTCCTTCTTTCCCTCTCTCACTCTAACAACTCTGGGCAAACACTTCATCACTCAGTTATATCCCCAACCCTTTTGTCCTCCTTAAAATGTTATTTATTTTTCAAACACAGGGTCTCACTGTAACCCCGATTGGCCTTGAGCTCATGACCCTCCTGCCTCAGCCCCAAGTACTGGGCTAACAGGGCCATGCCCCTACACCAGACTTCTCCCCATTCTACAGGAACTTACATCATGGCTGTGTGTCTCCTGAGCTAGAACATAATATCTGGACACATAGAAGGATCAAATGTAGTTATGGTTGTAGTGGTTTTTGCCCAGAAATGTATATGCTCACAGTCATCATTGTAGTAAAAAACTGAAATCAGCTCCATCAATGTCCATGAGTTCCAGGAGGTTCAGGGCTTGGCCAGCCTGGGAAACGCAAAGGCGAGGAAGACACTCAGCACCCTCCGTGGACCCACTCGCGGGCTCCTGGGAACATCTGCACTGTGAAACAGACCCAGCTGCAGTGGTGTTACAGGAGCACAGGGCACCACAGGAGAGGAGATGAATTCACTCTCGAATTCTGTACCCGGCTTGCTGAACACAGATCCGTTCCAAGAAATATGCTAGCAATTTTGCTGCTGCTGGGAAGGTATGTGTCGTCACACAAACTTGCACTACCTGGGGCCAGGCATGGTGTAGCCTCTTGCTGCAATCAGGAAATATGGTACCTAGTCATGACACACATCTGTAGCCCTAGGTACTGGAGGTTGAGGCAGGAGGGCCACTTGAGGAGTTTGATAGCCTCAACCTGGGCAATATAGCAAGACCCTGTCTCAGCAAAAAAAGATAGAGTGAATACAAGCTGTATGAGACTCTGGAGTCTAACAGGAGACTTTTAGAGTAAGCTTTTTTAAAATTAGTACTTGCTTGTAGTTCGTAATGATTACACACATCGGGGAGGGTTGGGCAAGTGCATAACATGGCTGACTTCTTCCTCTGCCCCTGCCCTGCACTCTGCCTGTCCAGCTCTTGATCCTTTTTTTGCACCTGCATGGCCACAAGCACATCCATCATGTGTATGCATTGCCACTGTGGTGCCGGAGCTGTGTGTCCTTAGCTGATAGGCGTTTCTGAGCCACTTTGTCATCTTATGCATCCCTGTCACAGGTGGGCTGTTGCTGATCAAACGTCATTTTGCAGAGCATCACTGTATTCCCAGTGAGCTTTCGGATTCTGCACGTGTGAGCAGAGCAGATTTTCCATGCTGCTTTCTGTGTAGTTTACTGGGCCCAAGGGCAATTCCTGGGGCTGACCCAGGGATGCAGCGGCAGGAAATGTGAACCCCCCCCCCAGGGGGCCATGATTTTGGCCTGCATCCCTAGCAAATTCCTTTCTTTGGGTCTCTAGGTCCCCAATTCTAAATTCCTGGTGGAGGGGCTCAGGGGATAAGGCGGCCGCGTGCCCTGGGCCATGTGCTACATGTATCAGGGTACTGAGCACCCCTGAGCAGAAGACCTGGGTGCCCAGTGCCCTGCTGAAGTGTGTGCAGCCCCTTCCTATCTGGGCATCATGAAGTCACTGCTGCTCACCAAGCAGGAGGCATGAGGTGACCGCTGCCACCCTTCTCAAGGGTATGCAGGGCAGCTGCGGTGTCTGCTGAATGTTTGACACTGTGAATGTCTGCAGGCTGCAGGCAGGACTTTGCCACCCACCTGTGCACTCTGGGAGGTGCCGAGGACAGATGTGAGACCTGTTACCTTAGCAGAACCAAGGAAGTCTCCCCAACCTTAGGTCAGGGCCTCTGCTGCCTGGCTGAACTGGCCAGGACACCCAGGCCGTGATGTCCATAGCTTGGCAGCATCCATGCAGCCCTGGTGCCTGGCAGGTTATATAACCAGAAGTGTCTATAGACAGCAAGAGGCAGGGTTTGAGTCGCAGAGTCTGCATGAGGGAAGGAGAAGGTCATTGCTTCCTCCTCCACATGCCCACGCCACCACTGAGGGGAGAGCTGGAGTGACAGGAAGCCTTGGCTTCCGGTTCTCTTCTTACAGGAAACTGGAAAATCCTCTTCATCAGAGTGAGTGGGAGACAAGACTAGAGGGGCAGCGTCATGACCGGAGAGGTGGTGGTCACCCAGGTTGTCTTGTATTCCAGCTCTGCCACCTGCAGCTGTGCAGTATGAGAATTGTGCCTGAGATCGCTGGACCCAGTGCCCCGATCTGTAAACCCCCCATGACCTCATAGTCGTCATGCAGCCTAAATGTTAACACGGACAGAAAGTGTAGAGTGTACCCTAAACACCTCATAGTGGTAGCTCCTGCTTTATTCTTGTTGGCAGAAAGTGTTTCCTCTTCTGTGTCTGAAGATCTCCAGTCCTCGCCTACCAATGGCTCTACTCTGCTGTTCATGACACATGTCGACTTGAGCAGCAATGACCTTTTTAAAGTTCAGGGTCCTGATTCAGTATGAAAAAAATTCTACCTCTAGACACTTGTCCCAGGTCTTTGCAGAGGCCTGGAGTCTCCAGCCTTTCTTGCCCTGAGATGGGGCCGTGTATATGACCACAAGTTCCTGGCTAGGGGACGGGCCCAATGAAGGCAGAGGATGAGACAGAGATAGATGAGGTCAGGTTCTCTAGTTAAGGTGCTAATCTGTCAGGTGGCTTCCAATCCTAAGACTCCCTGATTTTAAGGGTGTTCTTGGACAGGAGTGATGGTGCACACCTGTAATCTCAGCACTAGGGAGGCTGAGGCAGGAGGACTGCTGAGTTTGAAACCAATCTGGGCTATGTCATGATGCCCTGTCTTTAAAATCATCAACAACAAAATCTCCATTTATTTCATTGATCTAGACAGCCTAGCCCATACCTGGAGAGGCCTGCGGACTCAAACAGCCCGCTCACATTGAACAACAGCTAGGCTGGGACCAGTAGCTGTGGCCTTTGAGCCATTATCATCAAGCTGAAAGAGACCTTGAGCTCCTCAAGAACACAATCAACTCCCAGTTGTGGGAATAGTAGGCCATCAGGTCACAAGAAGTGACTCTTGTCACATGCACCAACTTTATGTCTCTCTATAACCGAAGAATGGACAAGGAGGTTGAGAGTAGGAACAGTGGCTGGGGAGATAGCATGGACTCTAAGCACCTGCCTGGCAAGTTCAAGGATCTGGGTTTGAGCTGGTACCGCATGCCATGCCAGCCCCACACCAAGCCAGCCACTGAACCTGGGTGTAGTGGAGCATGCCTGGAATCCCAGCGCTGGGAAGGCAGAGACAGGAGGATCACTACGAGTCTGAGCTGTGTAATGAAACCCTGTGCCACATAAATAAAGACCTAAGAGTAGGAAAAGTTTATGGAGAGAAAGCTGCTGAGAGACAGGAGGGGACCCCAAAATGGGTTGCACCCAGGCTCCTTGTCTGGGGGATTTTATTTATTTATATTTTTTGTGGTACTGGGGATTGAACTCACAACCCTGCGCTTGCCAGGCAAGTGCTGTCTGGGGGTTTGTATATGAACAGGACCACTTCTCAGCCACTCTGGGCTATGCTGACAGCCTAACAGGGTTACAAGCTGAGGAGCTTGGCGAATTCTGATCTGACAGGGAAGCGCACATATCAGAAGGATGCGGTGGGCATCACTGAGCTTATCTCCAGCTTCTGATGTAGAAAGATCAAAGGCATTTCAGGGAAGGGATAGGAGTCTGGGTCCCCCACCTTGCATCTGCCACCTTATCTCGGTCCACTGGCACGGGTGGTGCCAATGTGGTAGGAGCTTGGCCACCATCTATCTCTAGGGAGACTGCAGGCCGGGCGCTCTTCCAGTTTGTCTCCAGCCAGTTTTGAACTGACTCCTGTGAAGGCTGGTGCCTTTCTACCCACCTGCTAATTTTTATCTAACGTAGCTGTCTGCAGGAGTCATGTCTGGGCTGGCGTGGAACTCCCAGAGATCAACACAGGCCCAGCGTGTCTTGGAAAGGATGTGGACTCATGGTGGCACCTAGAATGTGCAAGGCAGTCTCACTGTTGGTCAGTAGAGCTGGCGGTCACAGGGTGGGGAAGGTGAGGACAAACACTTCACTCCTACCACACACACACACACACACACACACACACACACACACCCCTCCAAGGAGCCACACCAGGAAGGGGTCCTGAGAAATGGAGCTTGCCATGTAACCAAGGTGACAAGAGAAGCGCCCAGTGCTCATCAGAGATGAGAGTCCACTCTTAGACATGTAGGGCTGCATTTTTTTTTTTTAAGTATACAGTGAAGAAGGAAGAGTGTTCTGTCGTCAGGAATTTGGTTTGCAAGAGAAATTTGAATCCTGCACCCAGCATGGTGTGATGACATATGCCTGTGACCCCAGCACTTTGGGAGGCAGAAGTGGGAGAATTACATGTTGAGAGCCAGCATGGGCAACATATGGACTTAGCAGGATTGTGCCTCAAGCAGCTGGGACTATGACTCAGTGGCATAAGTGCCTATCTGGCAATCACAAGGTCCCAAGTTCAATCCCTGGTACCAAAAAGGAAAAAGAAAAAGACTTTCTCAAAATTAAAAAAAAAAAAAAACCAATACAGGACTTGGGATGTAGCTCAGGGCAAAGGCCTTGGGTTCTACCATCTGAATGGAGAAAATAGACAGACAGAGATTCCAAATTCCAAACCTGGCCTCAGTGAAAGAGTCTCTTGGGGAAAATCTTTGTGAAGTTCAAAGAATCACAGAGTCGCTGCTTACTATGTGACTTGTTCCCCATTTGATCTCCATTTAATCAATATTACCCGAGTGACTGTACTTATAATTAGCCACTGGATCAATATTACCTAAGTGGCTATACCTATGATTTTATTGATTGGTTGTAGTTCTGTCCCATCTTAACCCCATCTCACCTCAAGGCTTCACTCAATAAAACACCCTTGAGAAGAGGGGTTGGCAGGCAGCCCACTTTCTTGGTCCCCCTCTCAAACAGATGCTTGCTTTCTCTCAACTTATACCTGCTCTTAAAAAAAAATAATTCCTGAAAGCCTCAGGACAGCAGAGCTGGGCTCATGGCACCGCAGAGCACGCTCTTTCCTCATCAGTCCCTGTCACTGTCACCTTTCTTCAAGGTGGTGACCACATCCTCCCAGGCATGTATGAGGCAGCTCCAGGGTCACATTCATACAGCTCTGTGACCAGAAATAAATGTAGCCATCTCAAGCTGTTACTTACTGAAACCCTTGATAGTCTATTTGTTTATTTGTCTCTTTGGTACTGGCCCTTGGGTGACTTCCCAGACAGATCACTGTGTCTGGGTGATAGGACATTGTGATGGCAAGCCAGGACCATGTGTCATGTGACTGCCACCATGGCCAGCACAACAGGGCTGGGGGACTTTGATCAGCAGCTTCCACTGAAGCCTTCCAAGTAAGAAAAAAGCTCTGCTGTGGAAGGAGTAGCCACCCCAGCAGCGGGGGCGAGCTGGAGGCAGGCGGGGAACTCTGCTCACCGTGGTGTCCCGAGAGCCAAAGCCAGTGTCCCTCAAGTCTGTACTTCTCACTCTGCTTTCATGTTGTGGCCACTGCAGCCTTTCTGATGGGGACACTCAGCCCTGGTATTCCAAAGTGGTGTGCTGTGTCCTGGGGACAATGTTCAGTGGCCATCAGGTCCTCAAAGGCGAGTCCTGGAGTGCCGGAGCTATCTGCTAGTGGCCACTCTATTATTCCAGAGACGCGGAGCTCTCAGAGGCTGTCTCCATGGAGCAGCTTCATATACCACTCTGGGGATGTGAGCTGACCCTGATCACATTGTCCCCTGGGCCAGAAAGACCAGGCTAGGGCCAGGGTGATCACTTAGAGTGTTGGTGGGGAACACACAGCCAGCAGACCACAGCGGGACACCTGGGTCATTGCAAGCTCCAAAAGACTCACCCTCCCTTCGGGTCAAGAGCAGAAGATATGGTTTGGAATCTAATAAAAACTTCAGCACACAGACAAGTAGAGATGCTTTTCTGGGAGAAGCAAATGACCTTCAATTAGGGTTTTGGATGCCTAGAACAATAGCTGTTTCACTGTTCCGTAGTTTGGCCTCTCTATAAAGAGTTTAAGATGTTCAGATAATCTAAGACCTGTTTAGTTAACACTAACTTATTTCTCCTTGCCTGTCTGTCTGTTATACCGTGGCGAGGTCTCCACACTTGGCTACTCATCCAAATCCCCTGTAGAATTTAAAAAACGACCCACTTGCCAGGCCCCGCTCCCATGCCCCACTCCATTTCGAGCTCTGCTGGTGTGTGAAAAGGGCTCCTCGGGGTACAGAACGAGCCACCTGAGTGGTTTTGTGGGCTTGTCCTGCTCGCCTCCCCACAAATTGTAGAAGCAGTGCCAGGCCTGGCCATAAGGATTCAGCAGCTAAATGGTGCTTAGCGTGAGGTGATGTGCTAGCGGTGGGAGCCAGGACGCTGGATCCTGGGCTGCCTTGCTCCCAATCAAAAAGGACACAGCGGGCTCTCCTCACCCACGGGGGACAAATAGCAGGTGAGAGGGGTGAGCAATAAGAAAGCTCAGCTTTCATCAGCGGGGCATGATGGCTCATGCCTGTAATCCCAGCTACTCAAGGCTAGAGGATCCCAAGTTCAAGGCCAACCTGGACCTGTCTTAAAAAAACCCAAAAACAAAATTTTAAAAAGGTGCACATTTTAAAATAGTTAATCAAGGTAGCACACTTAGGCAGCATTCAGAAGCAAGCACCTCCCGCAGGTGGAGCCCTTCCTAACACACTCTTTCCTTGCTGAGGGTGCCCCTTGTCCCATTGTGCGACCTTTGAAACGCTGCTTGACCTCCCTGTGTCCTGGTTCCCTTATCTATATCATGAGATTGTTGAACTTGGCTCCTTTCTGTCCTCACACGAGCTTGCTGCATCTGTTCAGTGATAAGACCTTGGACCGGACCTGACTGGAAAGGCTGGAAAGGAGCCCTCAGCTTCTTAGTGTCTGCAGATGCGTTTGTTGTCTGTGGGCTGAGGTGTTTCGTGTTGCAATCATCTGAGAGAAAGCTGAAGCCTGGCGCAGCAGCGTCACACAGCTGTGGCTCCAGCATGGGGGGAGCTGAGGCAGGAGCTCCCTGTAAATTTGAGGCCAGCCCAGGCTGTATGGTGAGAGCCTATCTCAATTGATCAATCGGTCAATAGAAAGAAAAAAATTTTAAATGTGATGATTCCTGGAAAAGGTACATGATGATTCAGTCTTACTCAGATAAAAAATGAAAATGACTGACAGCAAAGGGCAATAAGAACAGAACAGAGAAAGTAAGGACTGCAACCCTAGAGGGAGCGGGGACAGGGCCACGGCATGCTCTCAGGACAAGTCTGCTTTGTTTTGGTTTCCTTGGTGTGATGCCCAGCACGGGTCCTGGCTGGAAATTAGGCTCCATGCTTCCACTCTGTGCAGCCCTTCCGAAGGTCTAGAGGTCCTTTTTCCCTCAAGGTTTCTACTGTTCCCAGTTCAGTCACCAGGCCAAGATCAACACCCAGTGTTCATGGCGAGCAAAAAGATAGGCTCATCCCATGGCTTGGGAAACAACACAGTGTTCACTAGGGACAGGGACGGTGGACATGGTGGCACACGTCTGTGATCATTGTGACCAGGAGGCTGAGGCAGGGGGATCACTGTGAGTATAGTGAGTTCAAGTCCAGCCTGATCTACAAAGCAGACTCTGTTCAGAAAATCAACCAACCAACATGTAGATGACAGACAGAGGCCCGTTAAGTTCCACAGTGCTTGCCCTCTTTCCACTACTAGACAACAGGTGACCCTTGGAATCCCCAGGCTTAGCTCAGGCCTGGCTCAGTGCACAGGTGGGGACAGTGATTGGTCGTCCATGAATGAAGGGTGACTAGGAGGAAGATGCAAGGGAAGGCTCCTCAAGTCTGAGATGGCTGAGAGGTCCTGAGAGGAACCATTCAAGGCCGAGTCCCCAAGAGCAGACCTGGCCGGGAGAGGTACAGGGCAACTGTGGGGGGAAGGAGGAAGGACGCAGAAGCGGCAGAGGGAGCGACTGAGCGGTGATGTGGAGGCCAGGAAGGCCTCAGGCCGGGCCCATGGAAGGCTCTGCAGGCCCAGACCCTGAACACAGGCCTGGCCCCAGCAGCAGCCAAGGGTGAAAGCGTAGAGCAAGAGGCACAGTGTCCACGGCGGTCGACAGCTGTGAGTCCCCTTCCTTTCTATGGAGTGGAGGGGCTGAGCGTAGAGCCAGTGGCTCTGGGAGGTGAGTGCTGGGTCCCCCACAGCAGTGGTGTCCTTGGAATTGGACCAGGATCTGATGGCACTGTCGGTGTGGAGGAGGAAGAGGAGGAGGAGGAGGAGGAAGAGGAAGAGAGGTGGCCATCAGTGCTGGTGCCCAACCTGCATGTCATCAGAACCACACGGGTGGCTAAAATACAAACTTCTGGACTCCATTTTAAGGTATTTTATTACTGGAGCGTCTGGGGAAAAACCCAAGAAACTGCTTTATTACAAGTGCTAAAGTTATGTTGCAGCTCTCGGGCCACACTGGGAATTACTGGCTAAGAGCAATGGAAGTTGTTCCTTGTGCCATAAATGAGCGCCAGCAGCAGGGTTGGAAGAGGATGAGGGCTTGGGGCACAGACTGGATCCCCGGGAGCTGCCTGGGTGCAGACCCCAGCCTTCCCCTTGCTGGCTCCATCACCTGGGCGGGTCACTAGTCCCGGTGTCTCCTGCTCCTCATCTGTCAAAGGAGCATCGACCCTCACAGGCCGTCGCGGCACTGACTTCCCAGGGCCTTGCCAGCGCTGGGTGTCGCTATGTATGCAAAATCCATAGCTATGCTAGCAGCTACCGTCAGTGTCTGCTGCTGTGTGTGGTTGTGTTGTTATCAGCAGACAAACTGTCTCACAATTCGATGACTTCACATTCCAACTCAGTACTGGCTGGAGCTCCGGAATAGCTGGAAGGTGTTGAGGCTCATCCCTGTGGTTGGTGTTTGGTGACAGCTTTTAAGGGGTAACATCATGCTAGGCACAGGGGTACATGTCCGCAATCCCTGCTCTCTGAAGCACGAGGACCACAAGCTCAAGGCCAGGTGGGCACCTTAGCAAGAGCTCACCTCAAAATAAAACTTAAAAAGGGCTGAAGTGTGGCTCAGTCACAGGTCACTTGTCTAGCAGGTGTCCGTCCCCAGCACTGCCGCCAAAAGGAGATAGAGTCACCGTGTAGTTGTTCCGTTCTTCTCTATCCTTGTGCGTCCTGCTTTTCTCTCCTGGAATTTTCTATGATGAGTAAATACTACATTTGTGATTAAAAATAAATTTTCTTCTTTTGAAACAATATGTGAAGAAAAAAGTCAACAGATAGCTACAGTGTGACTAGGAAAAAAAAGAAAACAGAAAAAAGAAACAATATGTGGGGCTCACTGAGACAGCGACTGAGACTGGGCGGGGTGGAGCGCGCCTGTAATCCCAGTGCTTAGGAAGCTGAAAACAGGAGAATCACTATGAGTCCAATCTACATAGTGAGACCCTGTAGACCCTGTACTAAATATATAATAAATAAATAAATTTTTAAGAAAAACATATGTGAAGTTTTTAAAGCTTCCTTTGAGGCAACAGGGTGCTAGTTCTACCAAAAGAAAAACTAGCTCAAATTTAAGTAGCACTAATAAAGTTACAGTAGCTAGACTGAAAACAAAGAAGAAAGAAAGCTAACTCGGTCCTCAGCCTACGCCAGTCAGAGAACAGAACCCAGGCATGGAGAGGTGACTGGCGTAGATGACCTGCCAGTCCCTTCCACCGGGCAAGTGTTGGCTTACGTGGGAGGAGAAATAAAATCATGCCATTTATTTGGGGAGCTTGGACAACTTCATCCTGGCTAGAAGCAATGACCCAAAAGAAATGAGTTCTTCCGCTTCCTTTTATGAGCCCATTAGTGGCAATGCCCTGCCTGTGCCATCATGAGGCTACCATTGGGCAGATGCATCAAGGCCCAGGTGTCGGATGGTCCCTGTGCCCCCAGCCCTGAGGTTTGAGAGCACAGATGTGTAATCAACTCCCCAAGGCAGGCGCTGCGGACGGCACGGCGGCAAAGCCCTAAAGAATGAATAATCGATTGATTGCAGTAGTAAGGATAGGGGCGGGGATGTGGGAAGGAGCTGGTTGTAACTAAGAGACCTTGCCCAGTGTCTCCTTGGTTTTTGGCTTTGGCTTGCTTTGTAGTACTGCAGCTGAACCCAGAGGTGCTCTACTGAGCCACACACTCCCAAGCATTATTATTTTTTATTTTGAGACATGGTCTCTCTAAGTTCCTTGGGCTGGGCTTGAACTTGTGATCCTCCTGCCTCAGCCTCCCCGGTAGCTGGGATTACAGGCATTTTCCACTGCACCTAACACATCTCCATGCAAGCATGGACCAGTTACTGGAGAAAAGAGGGCCTGCTTGGCAGTCTCTTGAGTTGGGCGTCCCTAGAAACAGATCCTGTCACCTTCGCATCCACAGCTGTAGTGATTACAATGGTCTCCATGCACTGAGAGCCTCCTAAGAGCTCTCTGCTGAAATGAAGTCATTGGATCAGGCTTCGCAGGGGACGGGAGCTGCGGGAGAAAACACTGTGGCCAGCATAGGCTTCTGCACCATGACACAGAGAGGGAGGCGCGCAGAGGACCGCGGCAGAGGAGTGGAGGGGGAGAGGCGAGGCGGGGCTCCTGGTGTACAGCACCGGCTTCCTGGCCCTACCAATGATCTGCCACCCTCCAGTAGTGACAGCCCGTGTCTTCATGTCAGATCTACCCTGCCCTCTAACGCTGGCTTGAGGACCTCCAACCTGCAGCCAAGACGCTCTAACTGAACAAGGAGCAGGTTCTGACTCAGCATCTGGACAGAGGGCCACCTGTCTGTCTGTCTGCTTCAGGGTGGCAGTTTAAGGGTAACATCCCACAAGGCGCTGTGGGAGGCAGCCTGCTCTGCTTCACTGAGGTGGGTCCTACCCTTGCCAGAGCCCCGGTCCTGGAGTCAGCGTAGGTTCAGCTGCTGCACAGTGCCACCTGCTCCTGAGAACGGCGGCCCTGTCCTTCAGGGTCACTACTGCCTGGGCCTTCACAACTCCCCTGCAGAAGCAGATCCTCCAGCAGCTGGGGCTCACGAAATTCAGTGCCCACCTCACCTGCTGTGCCCCCCTCTGTGCCCCTCCTCTTGGCCTCTGCCCCAGGCTCTCTGTGTGGTCAGCACCACCATGAACCTTGGCCCCATGGCTGTGACAGTCTTGATGGCAGCCTCCTGCTTGTGTGTAGCCAGGAGCCCCTGGAGGGCACAGTCTGTGTCCTGTTTGGTTTTGTGTCTCTGTTGCTACCCAGCCCAGGCTGACCTTGAACTCACAGCGGCCCTTCTGTCCCGCCTCCTGAGTGCTGGGGTTACAGGCATCCGCCACCAGGCTGGCCAGTTGGTAATGAATAACATGTCTATGGCATAAATGATTGAATGACTCAACTATTAGACCAACTCTTTTTCTTTCCCAATTTTAGTCACTACCGCTCCATTTCGACATACAAATATGTTGTTTTTCTTCACTGATTTTTCCTTTGGGATGATTTTGTCTCCCCATTTTTACACTGTCCACCCGAAAGACTATAAAACTCACCTCCCCCTGCCCTCTCCCTTCATAGCAAGGACAGGCTTTAGTACAAGTGATGTCCACTCATAGGCTTACTTGCTTGTGTCTGTATTTGTTTTACAGAGCTCAGAATATACTAGTTCTGTGCTTACTCTTTGGCAGGGAGTGTCTCAGATGGTGATTTATTTCCTGTCCTGCCCTTGTAGCGGGCCACCTCTCAACAGTGGACATAGGCTGCACAAGGCTGTAGATTCTCCATGAGGGACCTTTGGCTTAGGCAATCTAGACAGGGGTCACTAAGTAGAGACATCTGTGTATTTGTCTCACTTGAATTTAGGAAAATCTATCACATCCTACCCTGCACTCTCTGATTTGCCAGAGCAAAACAGGCCAGAAGGGAGGTGGCTGATGGGCGGTTGCTAGCACTCCCACCTATGCAGCAGCAGGTGTCACCCCTGGGGTACCCTTCCTATCCCTGAACCCCTCTGGGGTAGTTCTTAGGCTGCATTTCCTCCCTGCTCTAAGGCAGGACTGGCCATAAGGCAGGATGATGAGGTGATGGAGCAGACGGCAGAGAGGAGGCCGAGATGAGTGAGGGGCTCTGAGGGTTACACAGGGTCTCATCATCTCGCAGCATTCAGGAGGCCTTGGTGGTACCCTCCACGTTGCCAGGCAACCAAGGACACTGCTCTGCTGCCGCCACCTTAGCTCTCACGTCTCTGGGCTCTACGGGCAGTAGCAGCTCCCTCTGCCACCCTGGACTGAATCCTGGACTGATCCAGGACCGTCCCTGGAGGGGAGTGAATATGCTGAAAGAGAATTCACAGCAAGGGCAAATGACATTTAAGTGCCAGGTGCTGTGTGCCAGGTCTGCCTACATTCGCCTCCCTTCCTGCCTCCCTCCTTTCCTTCTGTCTTCCCTTCCTTTTTCTTTCTTTCCTCGATTTTTCCTTCCCTCTTCCCTTTTCTGTCTTGCTTACTAAAATTTGCATAAACATGCAATGTTAAATTATGCAATATAAAATTGCATACACATTCAATTTCATATATCTTAAACTCATACTTAAATTAACACAATTTCCTTCTCCATATCTATCTTGCTAAAGATTAAGGTCTCATTTCTGCTAGCTCAGCAAGATGTGCAGAAACTGTTGGAAAATTAGACTTAAGAAAAAAAAGCAAGTCCAGTCACTTGCAATAACTTGGATAAAACTGGGGGACATTATGCTATAAAATAAGCCTGACACCAGAGGACAAATATCGCACGATGACACGTATGTATGGAATCTAAAAGAAGTCAAAGCCACAGAACCAGAGAGTAAGTGTTGGTTACAATGTGGTAGAAATGGCTAGGCGTTGATGGAGGGGCGCTCACTCGGAGCCCCAGGCTGAACAGGTTCTGGACTGTTACACAGCATGCCTGCTACAGGTAACGTGGAGGACCATGAGGTCTGCGGAGGCCATAGGGCTCCAGTGTTCCCACGCCTCCGCACGTGGAAGACAGCATTGAGGGGTGGGGGATCCATTAGCCTGGCTCTGTGTGTATGTCAGACATTGGGCACCTTGAATATATTCAATTCTGACTTGTCAGTTGTACTTCAATTGACAGATGACAAATCTCTCAGAAGGAAAAGCAATTCGAAGAAACGAAGGCCAAATTCTCCATTTCATAGTGAACCAATAAATAATGAACATAGCTAGCCCAGAAAATTGGAAAATAAAAATAATTCTATTGCCTTAATCATTCAAAAAAGATGCAAAACTGCCTGACTTTTTAAATAAATAAAATCTATGACAGCAGCCCTGGCTCTCCTGTCTGGTCTATGTAATAGCGCTGACGTTCTGCTCTGAGATCTGACTCTTGTTCTGTTCTCAGAGGGGCAAAGTAACTGGAAAGCTTGAGATTAAAATGGTGAGGCGAGGGCCAGGGAGATATCTCAGCAGCATAAGTGCCTGCCTGGCAAGAGCAAGTTCCTGAGTTCAATCCCTGGTACTGTTAAAAAAAAAAAAAAAGGTGAGGTGATAGAGCTCTAACTATCCACTAAAACCTGTTCTTTTCATCCCAGGCCTGTCTCCCAGACTTCCTTGCAGTTCGGTGTGGCCAAATGGCTACATACCCTCCAAAGAAATGTGAGCATCAGCGCTGTGAGTCCCTGCTAGGCCTTTATTTTAGTACCCGGATGTGCCTCCTCCCCACACAACAGGACTCAGACACAGCATAGATGCAGCTTTGGCTTTACAGATGCCAAGGCCTTCAGGACGGAGCAGCAACAAGATGGAAAGAACTTGGAGGCTTGAACGATCAGGTGGAGTAGAGCACCCAGAGCCTGGACGGCTCACCCTACCCCTTGCCAGCAGAAAGAACTAAGTGTCTACCTCCCTTAAGGTATGGATCATTGATAGGCGTCTGTAGTAAGGTAGCAGAAGTTACCTTAGCTAATACAGAGACTGATTTGGAAATGGTATTGCTGTTCTGAGGACCTAAACTGTGTGGCATCGCTCAGCAGCTGGGAGATAAGGGAACTGATACCGAGTACGGGAAAGCTGCTGGCCTCTCTTCGCGGAGGCAGCCAGCGTTTGGCAAGGGAGTCATCTGTAATCATCCGCGGCCAGCCCACGCATCTAGGAAGCCTGTGGCTCTGCGAAGCAGTTGCACAAAACCACATTGTCTGCACAAGCTGCTCCTTCCTGCTCTTCCAGCAAAGCATTATGAGAAAGAGCGCCGGTGCAACTAGCCAGGTCGCAGTGTGCAGAAAACAGGCACATGCGGGTCTTTTAGATTCAGAAGTCAATTTCTTGCGTACCCAAAACAAAAAGGAGTCAACTATGGTTCTCTAAGCATTTTTTTTTTTTTCTAAGCATTTTTTGAAGGCCCATTTTCATTTCTCAGCCAAGCAGGGAGCCAGGCTTGAGGCAAAGCTGAGAGTAAGGACGTAGGGATTCGCACGGAGCTTCTTGTTCCACCCAGACTCCA
>NDGN011557920.1:0-23051 GCA_002564285.1 Tympanoctomys barrerae | reverse complement strand
GAAAGAAAGAAAGAAAGAAAGAAAGAAAGAGCTCAAGTTGTTGAGCATGCAGAAAGAAGCAAATCCTTAGAAACTCTGGGTGGTATTTAATATTAAGGTAGTACTCAGGAAAACAATGGATGACTGTCAAACAGTAGAAGTAAGATTATTGCCTGAGTGGTAGCACTCCTATTATAAGGTAATTATACAAAAGAATTGAAATCTGTGTGCCAAGTGTGGTTGCATTCCATATTAATTGGAGCATATTCACAACAGCCAAGGTAGGAAAACAATTTAAACTTTGTTGGATGAGGAGAATTATCAAATGCAGCATACAAGCACAATAGAAAACTACTGAAAGTTAGAAATGGGCAACTGTGGCATTTGTACCAGTATACAAATGCCAGCCATCATCATAATATGATGTGCCTAAGTGAAATAGGTCAGGCACAGAGACTCAAATTTTCCGTTATCTCATTTATTTGTAGTAGCTAAAAAATCTGAATGAACCACAGCTGTGAGGAGAAAAGAGGTGTGGTCCAAGGGAAAATATTTATCAACAGGTACAAATATAGATAGGAATAATTTCTGGCATTCTACTGCACAGAATGATAGTTGTAATTAATCATGTATTGTATAATCAAAATAGCTAGAAAAATGTTCTCATCAGAAAGAAATGATGAATATTTCAGAGAACATATATACTAAGCACCCTCATTGGCTCATTCCACTGCATATATCGTGTGTCAAAACGCTGATCTTTAAATATGCATAATAGTTACTTGTCAATTGAAAAACTTCAGGCTGGCCAAATAGCTCAGTGGATTAAAGTGACTGCAAACAGGCACAGGGGCTGGGGGCTCAATCCTTAGGCATGCCATGCAGGCCCCACCCCTGGGGTGTGCTGAGAAGGCAATTGAAACTGGGTGTGGTGGCACACACCTGCAATCCCAGCTTTTGGGGGACTGTAAACAGGTGGATCATTATGAGCCCAATCTAGCAGTGAGACCCTGAAAACCCTGTAGACCTTTCCCTAAAATACACCCCCCCAAAAAATATAAAAGAATGAAAAGAAAAATTTCAATAGCAAGAGTTCCAAGAAGACTTAGGTGGGTAGAAATGGGAACTGATATTTTAAACTGTTTTAGAAGTTTCCAATTCTTTTTTTTTTCTTATATTTTAACTTAGATACATTGCCTACATATAACCCTCCTAGTTGAGAGCAGAAGGAGAAAGCCGGGCCCTTTCTCACACTGCTGTATATAGCAAGGCCCAATTTTCCAGGAAACAAAAGACTACTATTGGGAAAGACCATATGCCTCATATGCTGTTTGTGTGTCTGGTCTCACAGAGGAGAAGGAAAAAACACATCAGTGTCTGGCCTTACAGACAAGAAAGAAGGATTTCTAGTAAACATCTTCCATTGGTTTAGTCAAAGAAAACAGAAACATTTGAGACGTAAAAGTCCCTATCCAGATTGCAGACAGTCTTGGTACTGTGGAGAAGTTACAGACTTCGGAACGACGGTGGGTTTAGTGTCCAACCCACATAATATTAACCTCTGCAGAACACTTAATTTGAAATGTGCTGCAAGCATAAAAACAAAGCAACTTCCACTTTCCAGTTATGCATGTTGCCATGTTGAGTGAGGATGAAAAATCTGGAACATCTCTGAGAAAAAAGCTAGGCAATATAACTATAATTAAAATAAGGAACCACAAATCATTGTGAGAACCAGAGTGAACAAATTATAAATAAATAAAAATTGGGCACCCAGCCAATAAACATTATAGTGTCCATGACATAATTAAATGCCTCCAGCAAACTGAAATGACTTCTGAAATTTATACTTTGCTAGCACATTGCAATATGACAGCTCATAAAGTAACTGGTAATGTTGTAAGAATACAACATTATTGAATGTTGAATGAATAGTGATGATTTTTCAGTATGTGATAACACATTTCTAATTAAAGAAGAATTCTCTGAAGGGAGAAGCTAATATATAAATATTGAAGTGAAATATTACATAATATTATTTCCTGATAACTATTTTGAGAAGTCTTAAACACTGTTGGACTAAAAAAAGAAAGCATAGCAATATTAGGTCCTATTATTTAAGGTCTTATTTTAACTTAGAGAAATACATTAACTAACATTCGCAGATGCTTGTTTCCTTATTTTACCAAGATAACGTTCCCAGTAGATGCTCTACATTCTCAGAACAAAGATGGGAATTTATTTATTTATTTATTTATTTCAACTGAACATTGCCCTTTACATTGCTTTTTGCTTCACATACTCAGTGGCAGAGTGGTTTGTTTCTTTTACCATTATGACTCTACCGTTGTCCTCAAAGCCAGTGGATGAGTTTGTTTTTTTATTATGCTGTAATTTTCTTCTATCAATAATTTTATGTCCGGGGGCCTGCCTGTTAGCTCAGTTCTTTAAGTGGCTGCTTCAACAAAGCAGTCAGGCTCAGGTTGCTGTGGTTTGATCCCCACAACTCAAGCCAGCCAAACCTGCCCTGAAGAGCATTCAGAGCGAAAATAAATAAATAAATAAATAAATAATAATTTTATGTCCTAACTGGAATCAAATCAAAATGTCACTGTTTTCTATTCAATTAAAAAATGTGTGTTTTTTTAACTTATGTTTATTCTTTTGGTAAAAATATAGGAGATAAAATAAACCATTTATGGATGATTACACACCTGGAAATCAGATCTTTGGACTTGGGTATAAGGTTAATGTACACTGCATCTAAGAGAGGAAGTATTAGGTTATTGTTCTTTTCAGTGGCCAGATACTACTAGTGAAAACACATAGCACATGGAGGGATAAAATGTTACATATTTTTCATGAAGATCATAGTGATTATCAATTATCTATATCTACAAATCTGGATGAACTTCTTGACTACTTGTCTAGTAAGGTAAAGCTTTCTGGACCATCTAATTATCAAACAAAATTTTCAAAGTGAAAGTATCTCATAAAAAAGTGACATCTCATAGATATAGCAATAACATAATTCTGTGAAGATGAGAACATTATTAACAGGATTATGAAAATATAACCACATTGGACATCGTTGCTAATGAGGTCATCTGTCTTCGACCAGGGAAAGTGCTTTTAATAACCACCTGCTGGTAGAGAATTTAGATCCTCATTGGTTAATATTTTAATCGTTCCTACGGATAACACTATATGTCTATCCAAGCAATTAAGAAAATTGCTCTCACACAAATGAGAACTAATTTGCCATAATGGTCTCTAAAATCTTCTGACATCTTGAAAGTAATTTAGAATCTAAATCTCTGGGTTGTTGATTAGCATACATAACTATGCATAAGAGACATACAGACTCTTGAGGCACTTTATGTTTTCAGATGCTGTGTGAAAGTTGTTTGCGAGGTAATAAATTTAATGAATCTTTTGGTTTTTAAGACTATATACTGAGTCCCTAAAGTGATGTAAACACAAATCTCTTTAAAACATTTGCACCATTGAACATTGCAGAATCTATTACTTACAAATCTGAATTATAAATCAAGATATTATCTATTTTTAGAGCTTTGAACATTTGATATTCGAACATGTATCTTAATGCAGCTACAAAGTGAATTCCCACGGGATGAGCTAATCAGATGTTGTTTAATTAGGTAGCAATAATATACAGCGGAGCTACTTCTTTATAATTTCCACAGAAGCTGGTGGTAACAAAGAATCCACAAAGGTAGAGGTTAAAGACCTGTCTCTTTAGTTGTTTTAAAAGCATTTACTTCCTATCACAAAGTGTGTGTAACCCAAGCCTCCCATCAATGAAGTACAGCTGTGTAAACAGGGTACAGTAACAAGACCCTACTGCCTCACCGCTGCCTCTTCGCAGACATCGGAAAAACAAGCAAGAAAGCTGGGCTCTTGCCTATAGTCTACATTCTGTTTGCTGAAAGTAAATTATTTTTAAAGTGGGTTATGAAAACGCACTTTATAAAAAAAGTTATCCAGTAATATTTTTAGGGAGCAAACAAAAAAACTAATAGTGCGTATATATGTTCATTTTGCCTAGCACTTAAATTGATGAGTTTTCCCCACCCCCAAGGAACGAAAACAAATATCAAGGACGAAAAAGAAAAGATGTTCAGAATAAGCTTCTTTCTCTGAAAGACAATACAACTCTATATTCTGTGCCATAATATTTTCTTTTCCTAAAGGCAAATTATAGGCTCTCTATGAGTGTTAATCTAGCCTTTCAATGACACAATTAGAAATAATTATGCTGTTTTATTGTATCAAAATGTAGATCTTTATCAATATATTAGTATACCATTTCATGCATGTTGTAGTTCTCAGTTTAACTTCTTCAGTTTTTATATGAATGCATATTACATTAAAATCTATCCTTTTTAGTATTCAGTCCTGTGAGTTTTAACAAAGCCAGCTGTGTAATCACCACATATTCGTTTCATCACCCTCCCCCCACACAAGTATCCCTCTTCGTGTTTGAGGTAGGCAGAATCTTAGATGGTCCATAACACTGAAGATAAGATTATAGAATTTGACCTGACAATCTGATCCAATGGAAAATTTGGAAACTTGGAAGATGTGCTTGTCTTTTGAATGCGGAAGATTTGCGAGAGAGTAGGATCAGAGCTCTGATGCAGGGCTGCCCTCAAGTATTGCAGTCCACCAGATTATGTGCCATTTTTCCCCTTTATCTTCTTTTCTTAAAATTTTATTTTATTTTTAGGAGTAAAAAACCAAAAGTAAGAGCAAAAAGCAGAAGCAAAACAGAAACAAGGTAACATAGAATAAAACATATGTTACAGATTTTCAAAACAAGAATAGCTGATTAACAGTGGTTAATATATTATCTATTTTTATAGTCAAATCTGTCAAGTACCTTCCCTACGAACGTGAGTTGGATTTAGTGACTCCCTACTGGGAAACAGAATTTTGGCACAGCAATGGGCTAGGACTCCTGACATGTGGTTATAAAAAGACAGTGGGTCATGTCGCGGGCAAGCTCTGAAACCTGAACAGACTTGGTCTGAGGGAAGCCGCTGCAAGGATGTGAGCTGCCCCTTTGGAGACATCCACAGGCAAGGAACTGGGGGTAGCCTCTGATGCCCCAGGAGGGAAGGAACTGAGCTCCTAGGTCCAACTAGGAAGAACTGAATCCTGCCAACAACCATGGGGGTGAATCTGGAAGCAGATCGCCTGCCTTCTGGAGCTGTTTCAGCCTGCAGGCAGCTGCATAGCTGAACTGCCCACTTAGGAAAGACTTAAGCAACAAGCACTCATTTAGGCCATGAGTTCTGACTCATGGGACTTATGAGGTCACAAATTTTTTTCACTTTAAGCTACTAATAGACCATTAATATGGTTGCTATTAAGGAGTGAAACTTCCAACCTGAAAGATACCTGTGACAAGTTTGTGTTCTCTAAAAACGAAGAATGAATTTTAGGAACAATGGAGGGTAAGAGCACAATATATTTACTGGAGGAAAGAAAGCTTCTGTCCAAGAGAGGGACAGAAGGAGACCTGAGTGGGTTGTCAAGGAACCTGTCTATTCTAGGAAATTTGATAAAGCAAATCCACAAGTTGAGAAGGGCCCAAGGTGAAAAACGTGGGAACTCACAAGATGGGCATGAGATAGGACAATAAGATTACAAGTGTAATTGCTCAGGTAAAATTGATTAAATTGGGATTTAATGGGAAAGTGAGTCACAGAGCAAGCCATCATGAGTACAGAACAGGGCTTTTCCTATAGGGGGTTGGGTTAGGATTTCTTCCTGAATTTATGAAGGTGATAGGAACCTATTCAGAACATCTGTCCCTAAGGTCTATCCTTATGGAGGTAAGCACTTGTTTGAGGTCTGGCTCAGAGCGGGAGTATCTGTCTCTCTCACAGTTGCAAGGTATCTTGTCTTCTATATTGGCTCCTCCTGAAGGTCTCGCCCTGTCTGACTGCCCATAATAGTTCTACCTAATTCGGGTGCCTACAACATGCTGATTAACCATTCCCCTCATTCTCATTTCCTAGAGTCCACTGATCTGTTCTCTTTCCTTATAATTCTGTTGTTGTGGGAATTTCATATGAATGGAATAATGCAATGTTTAGCTTTTCACATTTAGAGATTCCTCCATCTTTCTGTGTTTTTAGTAGTTTGTTCCTTCTTATTGTGGAGTAGTGCTCTATTTGCATGTATGTAGCACAATTTTGTTTTCATTCATCCACCACTTGAAGGATATTTCAGTGGCATACAGTCTTTTGGCAATTACAAATGTAGCTTCTATCGTCATTATCATAGAGTTTTCCTGTGAACATAGATTTTTACTTTATTTGGGTAAGTACTTAAAAGTGGGTTACTGAACTGTACAGTACAAGTAGCTTTTAGCTTGCTGAGAAACTGAAACTGCAGTTTTGTCTTCAAAGTAGCAGTGTGCGAAAATAAGAGGTCCAATTTTTCCACATTTCTGGAAGTCGTTGAAATTGTTAATGACGATTTTATGCATTTATCTGAGAGCTATTTTATTAAGTAGGCAGTGGCATCACAATGTAACACTAATTTACATCACTTTGGCTAATGACAACAATGCACACATCTATTTGCCATCTATATATCTCTACTTAAAAGTATCTATTCAAAACTTGTTGATTTTAATTAGGTTTTCTCCAGGATTTCTTTATATATTCAGCACACAAGTCTTTCATTAGACATGAGGTTTGCATGTATTCTGTCCCAGGATATGATATAGCTTGGCTTTTCATTATCTGACAGTATTTTATGAAGAACAAAAGTTTTTAACTTCACACAATTCAATTTATATACTTAAGAGCTTTATTAAGTTATTATAATATATATAACATTATTTCAGACAAATATTTCAGAATAATGTGAAAAATATCTACTTTGATCTATAAGTACTATTCATCCAAAAAAAATCTCTATGCAAGTCTTTTGATTCATCTCTTGTAATATATGAAATGAAGAGAAGTAACTACTTCGGTTAATTTGAGGCATAAGCACAGTTCTACATGAAATTGTCACAGTTACATCCAAAAGCCACTTAATTCTCAGTAGTGGTTAGTCAAGAGAAGCCTGAGACATGCTTGCCCTGAGAGTGTTCCCTTAGTATGAAATCTGGAAAACCCCAGTTACAAAGGCACAAGTGCCACAGGTGCATATTGTATGAAACACACAGAATGCTTGGCTCGAACCAAAAGTATGTTAGTGACAATTCACACAAAATACAGGTTATTAGACAGTCACTTTGGAATGTAAGAATGTAAGTCGTTAGTTTTGTCTTGATTTTAAAAACCTACCTGAATCCAGGGGTGGTGGTTTGTGCTTACAATCCTAGCTCTACAGAACCTGACACAAGACGATCACCTTGAGGTTAAGGTCAGTGTGGGTTACAGGCCAACTTGAACAACATACCAAGACCATGCCTAAATAAATAGTTAAAAAATAAATACTAGAAACCAGGTAATGTCTGGCAGTCAGGAACTTCTTTCCCACATTTCCGGAAGACCATGCTTATGATCAACATTCTAGCAGGGCGAAGCTCTTTCTTCCTGCTACAAGGGTGACACATTGAAGACTGCAATCGAAGAGTGTACTCAAACGTGCTCACCTGGCACCACCAGAGAAGAGCATGGCAAGGCACTGCCACCCTCAGGAGCACTCTGATACGGCCTTTGCGTTGGAAAAAGGAGGAGCATACGCAGCCCCATCTCTTCCCAATAGGCTCTACGTCCCAACTCAGTTGCATTCCTTAGCAAATTTTCTGACAGTGGGATGATGGAGGAAGAAAACCATATCCAAACTATAGCAAGCTGCAAGAATCTTTAGGACGTAATTAACCAAACTTTCAATTTTATAAGTAACAAAAATAAAATTGAAAGGGAAAATGGAAAAATGTTTCATTAAAGAGGGTCACTCCATCTCAGCAGTGATTTATTTGATGTACTTACTCCCTTCTTTTCTGAGAAATGGAGGTGAGTAGGTCCAAGTGCTTTTTCCTTGGTAATTTATTTGTTTGTTTGTTTGTTTATTCATTTTTGTATTCTAGGGAAGGAGCTACAAAGTGTTCAGAGTCTCACTACTAGATTGGACTCATAGTGATCCGCCTGTTTATAGCTTCCCAAGAGCTGGGATTACGGGTGTGCTCCACCATGCCCAGTCTCAATTGCTGTCTCAGCCAGCCCTGGAGGAGGGGCTGGCATTCCAGGCCTGGGGATGGAATGTCTGGCCTCTGCGCCTGCCTGCAGGCCCTTTAATCCACTGAGCTATTTGGCCGGTCAGGTAATTTCTGATAAAGGGCATTATGAAGCTTCAAATTTGATATTAATTGATAATGTTGAGCCTCTCAAATTACATCAACTGTCTACTGTCTTTAATAAGGAATCTTATAGCTTTTAAATGAAAACAGTTATAACTCTGAATTTGGAAATAACCAATATAAGTGAATTGTTTAAAGGTCCAGTCCCTATCTTCCCAATAACTAGTCATGGTTGATAGAACATTCCAAGAAATTAATTAAACTATGAACAAAATGATGTGATTAAAACTATCAATTTAAATTTTAAAATTCTAAGTTGAGAAAAATAATGGTTAATAACAAATGAATACATTCTTCATATTTCCTAATCAACAAATGAACAATGCCATTTTAGTTTTATTTCATTATCATGATTGTATTATTGTGAGTTCATTAACTTGCTATTGTAGTAGCTAAAGTTATAATAATAAAATTAATACTACTACTATTTTTTTCAGCACTGGGGATTGAACTCAGGACCTTGTGCTTGCCAGGCAGGTGCTTATGCTCCTGAAGTATTTCCCTGGCCCAATACTGCTAATTTTTAATGAGAAGGAAATGACATTGTTGTTTTTTCCTAATCTGTCCTTTATCTACTTAATGGAAAAATACAAATTTCTGATTATTTCTAAAGACTCCAAATTAGAATGAAGGTGAAAAGATATCATCTGAATCTCCATATTTTGTTCAACACATTTTACACATCACCAAATATTTAGTATAATCAAAAGTCATCTTATGTAGTAGTCAATCATATTAGTTATTTAATTATTTATTTGGTTCAGGGTCTCATAACACAACTCAGACTTGTAATGATCTTCCTGTCTCAGCCTCCCCTGTGCTGGGATTACAGACATGCAGCACCTCACCTGGTTTTAGTGGCAGGCATGGTACACATGGGGTGGGGCTGGCACATTGGTTACTGGGGATGGAATCCGGGTCCTTATGCTTTCCAAGCCAGACCTTAGGCTTCTGAGCTATCTCCCCAGCCCATCAATCTTATTAGTTTATTAATTATTTTTATCTGTTTACCTGGCTTTGTGTACACATTATAAAATCTCTCTATAAGAGGAAACAAATTATGGTACTAAAATTTCACAAACAATAAACTCTCCTATTCTTTTTTGTTTAATCACTAATATATTTTTATTTATGTTCAGTAAAAGCTTTTAAGCTTTACTATGTAAAATTTTAAAATGACTTTTTTATTTGTATGGCTACATTTTTGCAAAATTTAGGTAAAATATGAGAAATAGTTTTTTGTAAGTTATAAAAAATACTATATAAATTTATCATCTTTTCATTCAAACCTTTTGCTTCCAAACTACACAAAAGCAAGAAATAATGTAATAATTATTATTGAATTAGAGAAATAAAGTGCAAAAAATCTAACATTATATTGATAATGTTATTACTACCAGTANCACTTTTTTGTAAAGTGTAAAAAAAAAAAACTGCTTTAAAAATAGCCGATTTTTGACAACCTATATTCTTGTCAGTTTTATTCCATTATAAATCCATTTTGGAAATTCTATGACTTGCTTATATTTCATAATAGATTTAATTTGTGGATTTCCAAAGGCAGTCATTTAGCACTAAGTCATTTAACACTCACCTGTATACAAAGTATTGCCAGAGTAAAAGCATAAAGCACACAAATGAATAAAAATGACCTCAAAAAGCTCATCACTGTAAAAGAGCTACAGAATATAGGGAAATACATACACCTAAATCTAGACAGGTAGGCAGGCAAGGAAGTAGATAGCTACATAGATAGATGTGTTTGTGATACAGGAAAATTTTTATTTTTGTCAAAATAAAAATAATTCTCCACAAATTATATGTTTTGAATCATTTTGTCATAGTCTTATAAAGCCATTTGAAGATTAATATAGTCAGAGCTTCTGTGGCAGGGAAGAAGACATCAGTTTCTATCTTGGAGAACAACAGTTTCCTGCTTACACCACACACTCTCAAGTGTCCTAGAACCGACATTTCACATGATCCTGTGAATTTACATTTCATCACTGCCTCCTTGTTATAATGGTCAAAAACACCATACGAATTTCTCCTGGACTTTATTTAAAGATGAAATTAATAGTAACTACAATAATACCAATGATCATGAGCACATTAAAAGGCATATACTTTATTCCAAAGTTACAGATAGGGTTGTCCAAAAGCCATATGAATAAGCCAGCCTGATTTCATGAGACAGTCTATGTTCTTAGCCCGTCACTCTATTTTATGTCCCTCTGCCCTCTTTCATTTTGTGTATTAATTTCTGAACAGGAGCAAATAATCCCCTCAACTGCTCACAACTCAAATTATTCCTAGGCCATGAGGCCCAAGAGGGTTTGGATGTTTCCGAGGATATATAATGTTTCGAGGATATATACAGAACAGTTTTGTTTTTTTGTTTTTCAAGTAGAAAAGATGTTGAAGCTAAAATACTCTTAAGTGGAACAGATACTGAAATTTCCAGAAAAGTAACAAAACCAGTAGATATTTCTTGTTAAGAGAAATTTCTGTACCTCTCAACCATGAGGAAAATCAGTGCTATATGTAGAAAAACTATTCTTTGAAAAAGTTGGCATGATCATGTAAAAATAATTTGAAATAAGAGTTAGTAGTATTACATTTTAAACACTGCTGAATTTGAAGAGTTTTGTGGCTTTGTAAAAATGATTTATACACTTAATAAAATAAATTGTAGTTGTGTTTGGGTCCTGGTCATCAGAAGCGACATTTACATCTTGACAGGTTTTGAGGAGGTGCACAATTTTATCATACTTAAAATACATTTAGGTTCAAAGGAATCGACATGCTTTGTACAAAAGAAAAGCAAGAAATATTCCAGGGTACTTACTGACATATGCATGTCACTCGTAATGACCTGGGGGACGAATTGCCGTGATGTCAACAGATCAAGTTGGCCTGGAAAGCACTGCCCCAAGGCTCCTGGACAACATGGTGGCCCGCGGTGAGACGCAGTGACCTGCTGCTCTACTCTATGTGGACCATGGATTTGTAGAATCTATGTCTTCAAGTCACAGACTCTAGGAACAAATGACCTCAGAGACTGAAGAAGGTACACCATCAGGCAGTGTCCATGACAGCAAATAACCAGGAAAGGAGAGGAAGGGCCCTGAGAGGCCTACATGGAAAGTGACTGCAGCTCCCCGCCACACTCTCCCTAAGGAGCCCCCTGCATGGATGTGGAATACGCCTGCCGGCATCAGCAGAGACTGACCCACATCTCTGGGCCAGTCATGAGAACTTTCTGTTGATCTCAGCACTTGCCTTTGTGTTTTGAAACTAATTTTTAGCACTTCACAACAGATATATCTGCCTTTTAACTTTAGAAACCACCAATATTGCTAAATTTGAAAGGAGTAAGTTTGTGTCCTGAGAAAATGACAATGAATCAGACTGCAAAAAGAAAGAAGAAAAAAAAAAAAAAGAAAAGAAAGAGAAAAAGAAAGAAAAGAAAGGAAAAAATAAATAAAAGAAATATTCCAGCAGAAAAATCACACTAAATCAGAGCTGAAAGCCCTAATTGGAATGTTACTCTATTTTCCTGATACTCTTTGAATATGAATATACATCTTTTTTAAAAGGAGACAAGTGACTGTCAGGAGTTGGAAAAAGAGCTTTCATGTAAGTGGTAGTCTGACCTTTGGAATTTGAACTGTGGAAGTAGTTACTCAGGAATATATCTCCAATTATTTTAATAATCTCACATTCTCCCACGTCTACCCACCAACCATGACACCAATATGGCGTGACACTCAAACCCAAATGCTCTTTATTAACTGAATCCACTGTCTTTTGCTCACATCTCTTCATTTTATTCCTGGTCTTGCAACCTTAGAATTTTCTTCCCTGTTTTTTCCTAACTCCCTTAAGAACCCACCATGTGTTCCTATCAATCTGCTATTTCTTCCGCTTTGCCCTTTCCTATCCCATACCTGTCTTCCCCGACCCAGCAAGGAATCCTACCTCAGCAAAGTCAGCACCTACTCCCGAGTGATATTTGAGTGTAAGACACAGAGCCCATGATCACTCGGAGTACAGTGCAGGGCATCAGGAGCTGCTGCTAACCAGGGCGGAACTCAGGCCCCCCACTGACTTGTATTGCCAGCAGGCCCAGATTGAGTAAAAGCTGAAGTAAGATAAGAGGAACAATATTATGAGATACATAAATGTTACATAAAAACATGTACAGTGTTCCTCTTTCTCTTTTTTATATAACCTTCACCTTCTGGTCCTTTGATAGGCCATCAGCATTGTCATAGTTCCCTGTCTTTGTGCCATCTGACAGAATCTTCATCTCTGCAGAGAACTGCACCTGTCATTTTCTTCCAGAAGCCGGCCAGTGTCCTTCCCAGATAAAAGTATGATGTGATCCTTAGCACCCTTAGGTAGTCTTCCGTCACAAATGCACTCCTACATTGTAGCCTTTGCAATTTTATATGATTCCTATGAGAGGGAACTTAGTTTGCCCATGATTGTATTTCTAGAGCATTTACCTTTGTGTCTTTGCTTTGTAGACACTAATGTACTTTTTCCTGAATAAATATAAGCTTATCAAGCAAAACTGTTTCTTTCCCCCTAACTTTAGTACTATCCCAACACAGCATTTCTCTTTCTTGGTTTTCATCTTAAACATTGGAAAAGGGCAGGTTATTGACTCCCTGGCTTCCCATTCACCCGTAAACTCAGTGGTGACATTGTTGGTTCCCTCCAAACTCCTTCTTGACCTCCTTCTTGCTAAAAGCAAAGGTGCTTTTCAAATGTCACCCTACCTGGACTTAGTTAAACATTTGACCACCTTTTCTATTTTGAAAGTCTTTTTTTTTTTTTTCAGAACTAGGGATAGAACTCAGGCCCTTTCAGTTGCCAGGCGAGCACTTATACTACTGGGCTATCTCCCCTTACCCTTTGAAAGTCTTTTCTTTTGACCTCAGCAACATCCCTGGCTTTGTTGCTGCTCTGTTTCTGTCTGAGCCTTTCCCTGATTTCTTCTCTCGTTCTCCACCCACCTTCAAAGGCTCAGTTCTTTCTCTGAACTCCTCATTCTCCTTGTTTGTCAAGATTATGTTTAGTTACATTCCTGCTAGCAACAGTAGAAACTTATCAGGAACTCTTTGCCAGTAACGAGAACTTTCTATTAGTCTTATAGTCACAAGTACCTATGATGAGCCCTTATCCAAAAGGTCATGGTTCCCAAATATGAATTTGAATCTCCCTTTTGATTTCTGGACCTGAATTCCTTTTGTAAATCCTCTCTGTTATTCTCTGAACCTATCTTTTATCTTCCTATTTGTCTCCTGTTCTCCTTCCTTGCTTATCAAGATCATGACAATCTTAGTCAGGCCGAGAAGCTAAGAACCAAAGGAGACTCCACAGTTACCAGATCTCAGTACACTTTTATAAATCTTTCTAGCCTTCATTTTTACAGTATTTAGTGTATAATTGGGGGAAAAGTCATTACTTCTGAATGAATACATTACAGTTGACTTCTCACTAACTTCTAATACACACTAGCAAATATACCTAAAATTTCAGGGATAAGGGCCAGCCAAATAGCTCAGCAGATTAAAGCGCCTGCTTAGGCAGATGCAGTGGCCAAGGTTCCAACCCCAGTGTGCCATGCCAGCCCTACCCTTGGGCACACTGAGACTACAGCAATAGAGACTGAGCATGGTGACACATGCCTGTAATCCCAGCTCGTAGGAGGTGGGTCGCTACAAGTCCAATCTATGTAGTAAGGCTCTGTAGTCCCTGTAGACCCTGTAAAAAAATACAAAAATAAAATAAAAATTTAAAAATGGGGGTTTGTGCTTGATGGAAGCAATTGGATATTTAAGGAAGACATCAAGAGAAACGACAAAGGTAACGTGGAAATTATTGTGCAAGTCACTAATACAATGCAATATAGTTTTTTCAAAGATTGGACATCTGAGAATATTTCCTATGAAAAACTCCATGAAGATGTTCAACACATTTAATATTCTAAAATGGCAACACTCATTAATTGATGCTTTCTTTTAATGCTAACAGAATTTAGCAACCTTAGAGCATGATATATCGCTGTCTGTTTGGTCTCAAGGTGAGACTGTCAGGCTTGGAGCCCGTTCACTTGCATGCTTGCTTTTCGATTTCTTAACCATCTACAGGACGTTAACCACTCGCAAGGCCTCACTGGCTGTCTCAGTCACCCTCTCACCACTGATACCTAATACCTGATGCTGCAACCCAGCAGTGGAGAGGCTTGCTCTGGGTCATACATCAACAGTCTTGGTGCTTGCATGGTTGGCTGGCCACCTGGCAGGCCAGTGAAGCCAGGATGCACTTGGGAGGGGGAAGGAAGCTGCTCATGGCATGCCACACAGGATGGACAGGAAGTAAGGAGTGAAGGGAGGACCAGAGATATCCCCTACCAGCAAATCAGCCACAAACCCTCTTAATCAAATCACCTTTCAAAAATTCCTCCTTATGAGCATAAGCATAAGAGGAAGATGATAAGATAGATTCAGGGAACAACATATAGGGTTTGCAAAGAGAATTCAGGTCCAGAAGGTGAAAGGGAGCTTCAAATTCATATTTGGGAACCATCACCTCTTGAATAAAGGGTTACCACAGGTACTTGTTACTAGAAGACCCATAGAAAGTTCTTATTACTGGCAAAGAGATCCTGGGAAACACCTAGTTGTATATCTGGGAAACAACTAGCTGTAAACCACAACCAATAAGGTTAACTCATGATGCAATTAATCTTTACTTGACTTTATATAATATAATGTGTAAACATTTACATATGTTATTTATATATGTAAAATTTTCAGTCTTCATTAATGATTAGAATGCAAATATGTTACATAATTCTGAAAATCATACCTTCTTCATTGAAACATTCTTGCTTGACACATTAAACACAAAAAATTGAATAAAGAATATGACTGCACAGAATCCTATAAACTTTTAAAAATGCCCAAGAGAGAGGAGAAATGGTAAGAGAACATAAAGATGTTTATGGTTTCCAATGACTATATCACCTGCTCTTAAAATTGAGATATTAAATTTTGTAACTGTCCTACTAACCTGTTTTGAATCTTTTTCATTGCTATTGTGTCTTTTTTTTCATTAAAACTGATAAATAAATAAATAAATAAATAAACAAAATAGAAGTAAAATATTTAAAATATAACAAACTTAAGGTATATCTTTCAAAAAAAATTGAAAGGAAGGCGACTGGAACGTCCGTGTTCCCTCCCTTCCTGCTGCAGCCACGCTACAGGTCTGTGATCCTCCTGGGAGCTGCACTTAAGCTACTATATAAATTAGGAAAAATATTATTGCTGGCAAAATGCATTTCTCTAGAAGTATCATTTTTCTTTTAAGTATAATTTCAAAATTAGGTTGTTGAAACATTTTATAAGGTCAGTATCAGAATTTGTTATACTTAAAACCAAGATACCACTAATGAAAATACATTATTTCAATGATATGTAAAAGGCAAAGAAACAAAATATGGCCAAAGTCTGTGTCCCAAGGAAGCATTGTATTAGCTTGATTATTCCCAGGACCTAGCAGTATACTGTGACTAGGAGCTGCCACCTGTTATTAGATGACACATTAGCCTCAGTAAAGATGCTGACTAAAATACAGTTCTCTTAACATATCAGTTTCCCTTCCTTGTAATCACCTTGCTTGAAAGTTTGTCGTAGATTTAAAAAAATACAATAACAATGTTCTCCTGGAGTTGCACAAAATAATTTCCTATAATGATGTCACAGTTGATGTGGCAGACCATGTGAAACAGATTAACTGTGACCACATTAGTGTTTTTCTGTAAAGCCAGCTGATACACACATGTAAAACATGAAACACACATATATTTCAAACTGCAATTAAATGATTCTCAAATGCTATGTCACCAATAGTTTAAACCTTAAAAGTATACACACACTTTACAAAAGATTTTTTTTTTAACCACGAAGATGGCAATGTAAGGAATTTCGGTATATAATTATCTCTGAGAAACTTACTGGGAAAATATTTTGGTGACAATCTTTTCTTTCTTTCCTTTATTTTTCTTTCCTAGGACAATGCTTCATTTGTTCTTTTGGAAGAGTTTTTCTTTTCATGTGTTCCGGGCTGTCTTTAGAAAAGATTGATGTCTGGTGTCACCGGTAGGAAGTGCAGGCTGCTCTGCCCCACTGCAGGCTCTGTCCTCCTCCTCCTCCTCCTCCTCCTCCTCTGCAGGGTGCCCAGGGCTCAGGCAGCCAGCACTCGGGAGGGAATGCCTTTAATGGAGGTCAGTGAAGCTAGCAAAACCTTTCCTGTGATACTCTTAGTGGCTGGACACTGAGCCACCAAAGAGACAAAAGGGAACAGATGAACATGCCATCTGGAAGATACTTTTGCTGCTATCCACCCAACGCTCAAAGCTACTCCAAATCTCCTCCACCATTTAACTATTATAGCAAATATCCTTGTGATGGCCTGGGAAACTCTATTTAAGGTTATTTCAAAACTCACCATCTAGCAGAAAAGTATAACCATGAGGTTTAGAAAGTAATGCCATATAAATATACTGAGCTGTAAAAGGCTGAGCTGTTAAAAGGCTCCAGTCAACAACTTCTGACAATTGCCAGTTCTGCTAACAACGCACTATGATGGACTACTGGACTGTATTGGGTTATTTTGCTGAATTCAAGTATCTACAATATTTGAACTGGCATCAAATATGAAAAGGTCCTTTAAAGACTTCTCCAAATACAGCTTTTCTAGCAACAATGGAACACCCATATCTGAAAAAACAAAACAAAAAAGGGGATATATGTGAAGGACCATTTTGTAGGGAAAATATAAATATAGGTACATACAAAGTAATTAGGATGGATATACAGTTACCTTCTAGTAGGTCAATGAGAAGAAAGGCCGGTACTAATAGTATTTGGACAAGATATCATGTCTGCATCTTGTCTTCTGAACAACTACTGTGAAGACAACAATATGCAATGTACTAATTACCATAACTGTCCTACTAACCCATTTTGAAACCGTTTCATTGCTATTCTTTCTCATTAAAGTGAATAAAGTTAAAAATTAAAAAAGAAACTCTTCTTCCAGATAGAAGAGCTTATCGATCAATTTCATGAAAAGTAACAATTTTGTTAGTGTGCATTCACAAGTAGATTCCACAGCATAACAGGATCCAGCTTCACCTCTACCCCTAAAGAGAGTGGAGCAGTCAGTAAGAAGGCGCTGTCTGCAGTGTAAGTAACATGAAGGACATTCATATAAAATGGCACAGAGTAGGTCTTTAAGGACCGTGGAGCTCTGTTTGGAAGAAAGAGTGTTACCGAGGCAGCAAGACTTGGAAGCTGAGAGCTCATGGCAAAGCCATGCAAAGTCTGCCGTGTTTTCATTTCACATGCCAGTTAAGACACTGCATTTCATGAGGAATATGTGGCTATACACACCATACTGGGCAGAAACAGGACATGTGCTTAGCCTTTTGCCTTCTTTTCATAGATTTGGATTCCAATGGTGCAAACAACGCATCTTCTGATTGTCTAGTATTACAGGTAGAGTCAAAGCCATCAAACTGAGAGAAGATAGTGAATTTGTGGGGATTTGACCCATTCTTTTGTTCTTATTAGTACTAAGTTATAAGCAAAGGACCTAATGTTCTGAGCCTTCTGATGACATAAATTTCTGTAGTTTAAATGTTGTGATGCTACAAATCTTGTATGTTGAAATCCTTTCTCAGGAAGGGAACAAATTAAGATGGGGACTATTTTAGAGGTGGGGACTTTGGAATATGGTTCAGTTATGAGAGAATGGGATTAGTGCTTTTCTCCAAGGGCCGCAGAGATCTTCCATCTCTCTTCCATATGAGTTATAGTGAGAATGGCCATATATGAACAGGAAGTGGACTGGAGCCCATTCATGAGACACTGAGTTACTGATCTTGTGATTTTGTACTTCCTCAGGCATCAGGCAGCCTTGGGAACTTTGAGAAATAACTTTCTGTTGCTTATAAACTACTAAGCTTATGATATTTTTGTTATAGTAGTATGAGTAGATTACATGAGTGATAGATGAGTTGCAGCAAAAAATTCAAGCATAAGAACTGAAATTAATCTTAGCAGAATCAATGATGTCTCTAGCACATTCAAACTGTGTTTTCAGTTTTTTACTTAGGCTTTTGCCAAGACATTACCTAACGTAAGTAAAATGCTGCAATTTAATTTGCACTTAGTTTAGAAATGCTAAAAGTTCATCATTAATGAAAAGTATGGGAGGAGACTTAGCAAAATAATGCACACAGTCAATGCTAAAGAGAGGAAAAGGTAGTGTAAAGGAGAGACATAAGGATGACATAAATTGAAGAGTTAAAATGTGCAGGCAAGTATTTGGGATTTTCCTTGATAATCTTTACAGTGTGTTGGCTCTTATTTTCACTGTTTTATGAACGAGTGAAGAAACTGCTTGTGAAGATCACAGATACTAAATATCAGAGCTAGAATTTCAGGCAAGACTAATGTGATCTCAGATCTGGCAGAGTCCGCTGAGTCCCAGCACAGGTACCTGGCCTCCGCTCTGGGTGAGACAGAGACCTGATGCTTAGGGTCTGCTTTTACCATTGTGGTTTTTTTTTAATGGAAAGAAGATGATGGCATTTATATGAAAACTAAACAGTAAAATCTAATAAACCATTAATGCCAGAGTAGTGAAATCAACTTTGCTCTTAATGAAGTTCCATTAAAAAAAAATGCTGAGGGCCAGCCAAATAGCTCAGCAGACTAAAGCACCTGCAAGCAGGCACAAGGGCCCAGGGTTCAATCCCCAGGCCTGCCATGCTGGCCCCAACCCCAGGCACGCTGAGACAGCAATTGAGACTGGGTATGGTGGCACACATCTGTGATGTGGGATTACTGCTGTAATCCCAGCAGTTAGGAGGCTGTAAACAGGAGAATCACTATGAGTCCAATCTAGTAGTGAGACTACTTTGAATACTCTGTAGACCCTTCCCTACAAATACAGAAAAAGAAAGCTCAGACCTGAACGGTCAAGTAAAATCCTAGGAAAGGGATAATGTTGAAGCTCTTCCCAAATGTTAAAATGATTTCCTATAAAATAGGAGTTTTGAGTACACATTTCTCTTTTTATCTCTCTCTGTAATACAAACTATTTGTTACTATTTGTATTAGAGATTAACCCAATTAAGATATTAGATATACACATACATTTAATACTATATATATAGTAGACAGGGTTTTCAGGGGAAAGAGTTTAATACAGGACACATAATTTATAAGAGTATTTTATAGTAGTCACCCAAAAAGTCAAGAATAGAGCTGAGGAGATAGCTCAATAGAATAAGCACCTGTCTGGCGAGAGCAGGGTCTTGAGTTCAATCCCTGGCACAAAACAAAATAAATAAATAAATAAAAGTCAAGAATAAAGGAGTGCAGGAAATCTGTCACATGCTAAAGACCCAAAGAAATCCAATTGAATGCCTGAATCCCACAGCAATGTCCTGCCTGCATCTATGAAGATCTAGGGCCCATCACAGTGGCCCGCACAACTCCAACTGGAGGCCAGAAGCCTGCGACAATGTCTCAGTCAGGTCTGTTTTAAGGTTTTGTGCTGGATAGGCCCCACGTCAGGGGCAGACTAAAAAGTCTGTGCCAGTCGGATGAAGGAACTGTGCCAGCAGACTGAAGGATCTGCGCTGGAGCCAGGAAGAGAGGCTCTAAATAAGGAGATGTCCCGCAAAGTGAACCGCAGCCATTCTCAGGGACAAGGACCTGAGCTCCTCTAACAATGATAACTAACATCCGAGTTCGTATCAGGAGAGCCGGCCTGACAAGCTCCTCCAGGACAACCAACAGCCCCCTAAGAGTGCCTCTTCTTCTCCAGTTCTTTCTGTGCTGTTCACCACAATCCTCACGTGAGCCCTCCGCATCCAGCACCACACTGGTTTAGTTCAGCTGAGTGCTGCGAGTTGACTACCAGTTGGCAATCCGCAACATACACACTGAAAAGTAAAGCACCAGTTGGCTTGAAAAATATTTTATGTGCATTTTTAGGAATTATTACTAATGACCGAAGTATACAAAGTATAAACAATAATGTTCTGTTTAAGAAAAGGAAAAATGGGACTCAAACATCCTTTGTTTTAAGTAGAAAAAGGACCATATAAATCAGATCTCAAAATCTCATTTCATAAATGTTTTACTGCTCAACTTCTTTTTCTAATTTGAATTTCCAATTTAGTTTATGTAACCATGAACTTAATTTGTTAAGGAATTTGAGTACAATGTCATGAATTCTTCCTATTGCATCAACAAAACAATTTTAATTTCTTTTTCGCCTTAATTAAATTTGCTCATTTTTTCCTTAAAGTATACATGCTAATATACTGAAATTTTCACAAAAATTTATTCAATCATATTTTTTAAAAAGGAAAAAGAGACAAGCCTGTCATTTTGCTGCTGGTCAGGAGCTCAGGATATGCCCCAAAAGAAGGAGATAGGGATAAAAATCTTTTTTTTTTCTTTCTTTCTTTCTTCCTTTCTTTCTTCCGTTTCTTTCTTTTGCTCTCCCTTCATCCCTTCCTCCCTCCCACTTTCCCTTCCTACCTTCCTACCTTCCTCTGTCCCTCCCTCCTCCCCTCGCTTGTCCCTCCCTCCCTCTTTTTCTCTCTTTCTCCTTTCTTTCCTCTAAATTCAAATCCAAAGTTCAGCACCCCCTAATATACATGGAGTATGAACCCAAGTCCCTCACACTGAACTAATTCTTTAACTTTTTTTTTTGAAGCAAGTTTTCACTAATTTATTCATGCTAGGTTAAAATTTTCAATGCTTCTGCCTCTGCAGAGTTGGTTCTCAACCTATCCTTACACAAAAGGATTTAAATACTCATTGATGAGAAGCATAAGCAACTCATTAGGCAAGATTCAAAGTGAGAGGAGATAGGGAAGAGACTTCACCTTAAAGAACTACAGTGGTCACTTCTAATGAGGAGGACCCTGCTGATCTATTACAGAAGAATGTGATGAGCCTTCATGGATAGTCAGGTGGGTAGGAGGCTAATTGATCTTTATCTCAGGTCTAGTTTCACGTAATGTCCAGGGGATACTTTCTTAGTTCTGGAAGGAGTAATTCAGTTCTGAGAGATGATTGTCTCGGGCCAATGGAGGCTCTGGTGCACTCCAAGGTTAGCATGGATTTAGACTTGAGACTTCTGTGTAATCACTGTGAGTTGACTGCCCTTGCACATGTCTTATCTTGGTGTCTTCAAAACACCAAGGGTTGTAGGGTTTCCCTACAATCCTATTGTGTTGCCACTGAGCTTCCTGGTTCTGACTTACTTCATCCTAAGTGAGAACTCATTTTTCTATTCAGAGAATTCTTTTCCTGCACTATAAAGATGATTCCTCACTACTTTATACAGGAAGGAGTAAATCATACAAATGACAGAGGAAGAGTAGAAAATGGGGGGGGGTGTGAACCACTGTAAAGTTGAAAAGGAATTAATAAAGTTTAAGGAGGAGATAGTGATTAAAACCACAGAAATGCCAGGCACTGGACTAGTGAACCAAAATCAACATACATACATATGGGATAGAAAGAGCTAGAATTGTCCCATTATATTAAGGAAAGAAAGACACTGAGAAGTATAATATACATTACAACATATAAGAAAAGCAACAAAATGAAGTTATGAAGACTAAGTTTGAAAAGAGAATGATTGCAGTGCACAAAGAATGATAGCCAATTTGACTCACAGTAAAATTGTGACATAAGAGGTTGTTATTTGTCCCAGTAGCTTAGTTTTGTCATCAAGTTGTTTTGTGCATGTGGCCTCCTTCCTGGTTTTGGTGGCCAGCATGGGTTGCCTGTGGTTTCAGGTGTGGCCTGGCATGCAGTATAGGGGATTGAACTCGGATACTTGCACTTGCCAGGCAGGCACTTAGGCCCTCAAGCTATCTCTCCAGTCCAAAAACATGTCTTCATTCAAATTGCATTTATATATCAGAACACATCAGATTCAGAGGTACATTCATGAATTTTTGGCTTTGGCTGGACAAAGTCTACAGACTAAATTAAGTAGAATATCAGGCAACAACAACTTGCCTGATGTTGACAATTGGGGTTTAAAAAAATGAATTGCTGGAAAATGAGATTGTCATGGTATCAACGGTATTTCTCTGACATGTAGTGCTTGGTTCCTGTCAAGTGGCAATTTTTCCTTCTCTCCTCCATGTTCCTTTGTCCTTCCATGCACCTTCCTTCATTTGCTTGTGCATTCACTCTTCTTCTCTTCAACCCTTCCTTTGCTTCTTTTATTTTTTTTCCTTGCTCAAGTTTTCAATCTATTATAACAGGTCAATAGATTCATGTGTAAATGTGCATTTGTATATTTTCCTAGGTAGAGTTTTTGTTAGTCGTTATTTGCTTGTGACAACTAGGGCTTGTAAATTTACTTAACCTTTCACAACCCCATTCAAAACAGCACCAATGACTGCAAAAAGCCTTTGAGAAACATTGTTGATCTGGACAATAACTTTTTGCTCCTACATCCCAAACAGATCCATGTGAATCTCTTCATAAAAAAATACATTTAGTCACAGCACAGTGGTATATGTGCACTCATACTTATAGCAGCACCATTTGTCATAACTAAATCTTGGAAACAACCCAAATGCCCACCAACTGAT
>NDGN011557918.1:0-20761 GCA_002564285.1 Tympanoctomys barrerae | reverse complement strand
TTTTTTTTTTTTTGACATGCCGAAACTTTTCAATAAGATGAGATCCCAGTTGGTGAGTCTTTGAAGTACTTTGCATACAGTTTGATTCTTTTTCATGAACTCTCTACCTACACCTATGGCCTTCAGATTTCTTTTCTTAAAATTTCTTTCCAAAATTTATTTATTTATGTATTTATTTATTTATTTGATACAGGATCTCATTATGCAGCTTGAACTCTTAGTGATCCTCCTTTGTCAGGATTATAAGTGTGCGTCACCATGCTCAGTTTTGGTGACTAACACTGCACCAGGTTCTGGAGCTGGCCCAGCATGCGGTATCAGTAAATTCTGGTCCTTGTGCTTGCCAGGCAGGTATTTAGACTGCAGAGCTATCTCCTTAGCCAGACTTGAGATGTCTTTGAACCATTTTGGCTGTATTTTAGTGCATAGTGATAGACATGGGTCTAACTAGCATGTGAAGAGACAATTTTTCCAGCACTATTTATTAAAGAGGTCATCTTTCTTCCAGTGAATGTGCTTTGCCCCTTTGTCAAGGGTAAAGTGGCTGAGTGTGCTTGTCATTGTGGCTGCATCTTTTAATCTGTTCCACTGATCCACAGGTCTGTTTTTTTGGCAGTACTGTGTGGATTTTATCACAGTGATGCCTCCTGCCTTTCTTTTGTTTCTCAGGATTTTTTTTTTTTTGTTGTTGTTGTTATTATGGGTCTCTTTTGTTTCCAGATGAATTTTAGGAATGTTTTCCCTTGACACAATTCATTATTTCTTGAAGTTTTTGCATTTGCTTTTAGAAAGAGTGAATTAATAAAGTTGAATTTGTTAATGTGTATCATAATATCTTAATGAGGAATTATAAGGAGTTACTTCACAGTAGACTCACACAACTCACCGGAGGAAATAAAATAGAAAATGATGCTTGTATTTAAGGTGCTCTTTATCCTTGATCCTATTTTGTCACAAGAATAGTGTCTAAAAGAGATTAAAATTCCCAATGATGATGGAGAACCTTACATTGAGGTCAAATCTGATTAAAGCCGCTTTAAGAATTCCCATAATATGCCTGTCTTTTACCAAATGAATAACCGAACTGTCAATCATTTATTCCAAATAAAGTGAAAGCAACAGCCTTGTAGTATTCATCTGTTTCCATAGTTCATTTTGAATGTATGAATTTTCATAATCAGAGCATCTCTTTATCTTAAGAGGTATGAAATTCAACATCATACTAATTTTTAAAGAGTAGATATTCACTGTTCAAATCCACCTTTTGTGCTTCTATATGTAAAGTTAGGCCAAGTAATCTTATACTGAGGTGTTTCTTTCTCTAGGAACCAGAAAGCCCCTTTTAGCCAACATACATTAGTGTTCAATCTATCACAGGTGTTGTGTATATAAACATGAATGTGACTGGTTATCATATTTATGTACTAATGGGAATATATATATATATATATATATGTAATTAAAACTAAAGTAGCGTAAATACTCCAAGGAAACTTAGGAGTCTAGCAGTAGTGAGCATCATAAAGAGTTACAGAAAAATTTTCTAAAATTAAACCAAATTTAACCTGGCATGGAAAATTAGAACTAGTAAACTGTAACTGTGATAGGTAGATTTCATGTAATGGTTCTTACATACAAATGAAATTGTTAAAATTTTCTTTCTGAATAATTAAATCTAGATTGAATTATTGGTTCTGCATAAGTACATTCAATATTCTTATCTTTAATAGGTTTTAGGTCACATATGAAATATTTAAAAATCTTGTAAAACCTATAATTAATTAGATATTCTAAAACTAAAGTTTAATCATTATTTAATAAACGGTCATCTCTTCTTTATCAATCACTGTTTCAAATACTGTATTGTGAAGATGTTCAGATAGAGCATTTCTGGACTGAGTTCAATTAACACATTTTTAATGTAGAATTACTGTACTTATTCATCATAGAAAAATTAAAAATTTATAAAAGCACAGTGGGTCCCAGAATTTTTAACAAAACTTGAAGGAAACATTGTATTTATTAAACTATTACATACTTTAAGGCAGATAGCTAGAGTTTTTATCTGGCTGGTTATAATGATGTCAGAAATATCTCCCTTAAAATTACCTATTAATTCATAGGAAACAAGGACCTTCCCAAGTCACCTTCATGAAGGTACAATATAGTCTCTCCCTTTGCTTCTCTTAAAAAGTATATTTTTAAAATACAATGAGTATGGAATTCTATTAGTACATAGTACTTCTCTTGAACTTCCAATATCTATTTTTGTTTTATTGCACTACGCTTTTGATTAAACAGTCATTTGTAGAATACTTTCTTTTTGAAACCAGTGTTTATAACTGTAGCAAATTGCCTGTTCTTTCAAAGTATACATAACTGATAATTTAGATTTCTAATATTAAAATCATGATACTGTTTTTGTGTGTATGAGGCTATTTTGCTAAATTCTGTATTGATGATTCTTCATTTACATTGTTTCAGAATAATCTTCTGTCATATTTCTTGTACATTTTGCTGCATTTTAACATGAAACTAAGTTATGTAGTATAAATGAAATGATATTTACAGCGATGGCATTCTGCACTATTGAATGTATATTCAAATGTTGGGAGCTGGAGAAATGAAAAGTCTAGATGATTAAATCAAAAGGGATATTTTAATGTGACAATTTAAAGAAGATTAATTTGTGGATGAGTCAATGTGATTTATAATCTAAAATAATTTATACAAAAAGAAAGCAAAGATTTATAAATCATCTAATCTATAAATGCTAAGTAATTTAGAATAGTGAAAATAAAATGTATTAACATGAACATATCTTACCTGGATACAACACATAGAAATAAATAACTCTTCAAAATATGTACAATAATAAATATATAAGCCATAGTGTGTCCAATAAATTCTCATAAAAAGAAAGTTTGTCAATATTTAACATAGTCAAAATAAATCTTATAATTTTAGGTAAGACAATAAATGGAACAAAGACCTTTTGCACCAACACAAGCTGTTATTTATCAAAAGACATACTAGTTCTGAGTTTTTGCTCATTAGGTTACATAACATCACATTATAGCAAATGTCATTACAAATAAATGAGTTAGAGGAAACCATATTAGAGAAGATCAATCACATTTTCTTTAGAATTGGACAGTAATATGGATGATACTATAAATAAGGATGCAGAGAAAATATATAAATGATAATGTTGATTTCGTGTCAATGATGATGGACATTGAGAAAGACAAAATGTAGGCTGAGCATGCACACAACAAACACAGAGAGGCAGACAGAGAGAGAGAGAGAGAGAGAGAGAGAGAGAGAGAGACAGACAGACAGACAGACACACAGACAAACAGACAGACAGAAAGAGACAGAGACAGAGACAGAGACACAGACAGAACAATCAGTGGGGAAATTTACTTCAAAGAATCTTCGTAATTCATTGGAAAGGATCTTACTTAGGATATGTGAGTTAGATTTCCCTCAATTTCTAAAAGCAAGTAACTATTTAGAAATCATGTGTTATTAAAACCCAAGAAAATACAAATATTCTAAATCAAGCCCACAGAATGATTTCTAGACTGAGGGTCCAGTCGGTAAAGCAAGCTCATATTGCATAGTTCAGTAATAAAAATACCATCAGATTGTGTTGACAAATTCAGTTCCAACAGAATTTAACATTGCCAAAGCCCTATTCCACCAAAAGAAGGAATACAGGTATGACTTGTGTCTAGATGTTCCCTGAAGCCTTAAACCATCATGAGGAAGCAGGTTATTTTGGAGGCAGCTGAATTTAGAATTTGTGATTGATTTGTAGTGTGATGCTGGGATTATGGGTTGGCAGTTGCTGGACCAGTCCATTGATTGGATTGTCACAACTCTAATATCAGATTTAGGGATAAGATAAAGGGGGAAGAAACCAGACCCGTTTTCTCTTTTGCTCCTGCTGCTTCAGCTGTCTTCTGCCATTTCGGCCATGATGAACTGCTACCCTCTACCATGCTTGACTCTTCCTTAGAGCCAGCTGGTTATGGACTGAAACCTCCACAAACTGTGAGCTAAATAAACCTTTCCTTCCTTTGACTTAGGGCACTGAATATTCCATCTCAGCAACAAGTGAAGAGTAACTGAGACAAAAACTAAAGACTAGATTACAAAATCTAGCTTTGGAAGCTGAAGCCTAAGAGGAAACCTTCTTTTGGTTACACTGCTTCCATCAGACACAGGGGTAAATGGTCAGAAATAACCTTTTTGCTGCCTTCTAACTGAAGTTGCCCACCAAGCCGGTGACTGGCAAATTCTTCCCTGATCTAAATTATTTTACTTATTTATTCATTTGTTTATTTGTTTATATTTATCTATTTAATGTATTTGATACAGGGTTTCACTACAAAGCTCAGACTCATAGTGATCCTCCTGTTTTCAGCCTCTCCAGCACTGGGATTACGGGCATGCGCCACCATGCCTGGTCTCAGTGACTGGCTCAGCGTGTCCTGGGTTAGGATCTGTGTGGCCTGTGGTTTTGAGGATTGAACCCCACTCCCTGTGCTTGCCAAAGCAGGTGCTTAGTCTGCTGAGCTATCTCACTGGCCCTCAGATCTAATTTTTAAGTGAACACAAGACCCTTAGTTTTGTGGGGTTGCCTTCTGTGATCCAGCACATTTGCAAGAGGTGCACATGACCATGCTGTTGCTAATTCAGAAGTGACAAGAGGACAGTGCTGTGTATTGAAGAAGCTCCTGGGTTCACCATACTCAGAGAGCAGCAGACAGCATAAGTATATTTATTGGAAAGCAAAATATTTGAAGATTTAAAAAAAATTAACTAAGACTCTTTAGGGAAAGCATATTTATTACCTTTTGCTCCAAAAAAGCTATGTATGTAAATATCATACCAGTATATTTATTGAGTCATTGATGTTTGTGGCATAATCCTCTTGCAATTTCTTTCTGAGGCAATTTATCTAAGTCACTAAGTTCCCTGGGTTTAAGCTGCAATTTACAATGTTCTTGTCTCAGCCTCCCAGAGTGCTGGGATTACTGGCATATGCTGACACTTCTGGCTCTTACATAATTTTATTTTATCTCCTGCCATTCGTTTGGACTTTATTCACCTGGGAAAAAGTGATCCCAGATAAGAATGGAGATATATTTTCTCTGGGTTTTCTTATTATCCTTGGATAATAGAGAATTCTACATCTAAATTTTAAAAATGTCTCAATTTAGTAGTTAGAATATGCAATCCCAAGTGAAAATGAAAAGTTCAAATTTGACTTACTCATATTTTTATTCTTTTTCAACTCAATCTATTTCAAACTGGGAGGTGGGTTTGGACTCAGACTTTCAACTTATAACTGTATTCTGGTTCACTTCTATCTTCCTTATGTGCTGCATTTCTTCTTTCTTGATGAGTAAAAAGGGTTATACAGAGGTATGGATATTGCCATTTTTAATATAGTTTGGTGATTTCCTGACTATGAAACTTTTAGATCCTTAAAACTATTTCTTCTCTTGGTCAACTATTAAATTCCTCAAATGGATCTGCATCACCTCTCATTCCTGTTCTCTCTCTTTCTCTCTCTCTGCAAGTACCGGGGATTGAACTCAAGACCTTGTGCTTGCCAGGCAGGCACTTATGTCACTGAGCTATCTCTCCAGCCCCTCATCCCCCATTTCGGATTCAGGTAAGCCTTTCCTGCACCCAAGTGCACCCAAATTGTATGCAACTCTAGTCAACTTCTGAATACACAAAGGCACAACTTCAGCATCTTTTGGTTTGACACTTTTCACACATACTAAACTGCATCCCACACCATTGGGGGAATCTTTTAGAGACCAAGTGCCCAAAATGCAATCCCAAGCCCAATTATTTGCAAGGTAGCCTATCTGAGCTGTTATCTGGGCTTCAGCTGCTGGGGCTGTTGGGAGAACTGGCTCATGTCTTTAGAGAGAAAGCTCTGCATGGTGACTGTGGCACATGTGCCCTAAGTTCACCACCACTGTCCTAGAGGAGCTGCAGAAATCTCCTCTCTTTGATATGTTTTATATTCATGGGAGTCACAACAGTATGTGGCAAACTCAGTCAGTGAAATTAGGCACAGATCCTAATTGGAACAAGAACCAGATTTGGGGATCCAGCAGCATATGAACACCTGAAGAGAAAGCACAGATATTGCATTTAAATCTCACCATATAAAAAAAGGATTGGAACCATTTCTATACTTATTGGAAGAGTCAATTGCAATTCATAATCCTTGAGGAGCAAAATTATTAACTTGGAAATTTAGATATTGTGCTTTCCATTGTTAGAAAGATGAAAAAAATGACATAAAATTATAACAGAAACCCTTATGAACATTAAAAAATAGGGTCAATATCTAACAAAAGCTATTATGTTGAAGGATACATATGAAGTACTTCATCAAATAGGATGAATTTGTGATATTTTTAAATCTATAATATGTATGCCAAAAAATATTTTCTAGCCTTATTTTTTCACTAGATGCTTTCCAATGATTGTTTTTGTGGAGCATCCATCTCTGACAAAACAAAACCAAAAAGAGATATAAATGAATGACCATTTTGTATAAATATATATGTATATTATATATGTATATATATATATATATATATATATTAGGATAGATATACAGCTGTTTTCTCTTAGTTCATTCATTGAGAAGAAAGATTTGTGCTAATATTGTTTTAGACAAGATATCATGTCTGCATCATGTCCTCTGAATTACTACTATGAAGACAACAATGTGCAATGTATCAATTATTGTAACTGTCCTACTAACCTGTTTTGAAACTGTTTCATTGCTTTTTTTTTCATTGAAATGAATAAAAAAGGAAAACACATTGTTTCTTGTATTCAAGACTTAAGCATAGTTTTGTGCTGAATAATGGTGTTTATGTCAGCGGCAGACAATATTTATGGTTGTCTGCAGTTCCATGAGGTTACTATGGAACTGAAAGTTTTTACTTCCCCACAACAGTGTATACTCTTTTGTTCGTGTGATGGGCTTATGAATAAATCTACTATGTTCCCTTCATATAAATATATAGTACATGTAAGTGCCTTGTGCACGCTGCTTGAAAATAATGTTATGGTTTTTGTCTAGATGTCCCCTAAAAGCCTGAAGTCAAGTGGTGGGTTTCTAGAGTTTGTGATTAATTTATGATTCAGTGCTGGGATTATGGGTGTAAGTGCTACACATGCCCTGGGTGAGTAGTCTGCATACAATGTAATGGATGGAAAAAGCCTTGCTCTCCACTGTTCTTCTCTCTGCTCTCTTGGATTTTGCTGGTTTCCACTTACATGAACTTCTGCCCTCGGCCATGTGCCACTCTGCCTTGGAGCCAGCCAAGTATGAACTGAAACTTCCACAAGCTATGAGCTAAGTAAGCCTTTTCTTCCTTAATTCTGGGTATCAAGTATTTTGGCTAAGCAATGAGGGAGAAGTAACTAAGACAATAACCAACCCTGCTACTAGTTTTGGCATTTGCTATATAACACATTTCACTGTTTCTCAGGGTATGCTCCCACTTGCCTTATGCCACCATCTCCTGATTAGTAGAGGTTATGCAGAATGGCTGACTGAGGGGATCTATATCTGCATAAATGTAAGATATATGATATGCACACAAAGATGATAGGCCCTGGTTCTGCGTTTCTCAGGACATATTCACACCATAAAACACTGGGGCTTTGATATTTCTGTATGGAAAAAAGAAACTTATTCTCAATTATCAGCTAATCTGAGGCCGTAAAGACAGACAAAACAGGTCAGTTAGGATGTTAGATGTGATATACGATGTTAAGAACAAGCAGTACTGCAATAAAAAATTGAAGGACTGTGAAAGGGGTAAGGTTAATATGCCTTGGAGAAAATGACGTAAAGCAGGTTAGGATGCTTGTTATAATTTCTCTGAATATTCTAGTCAGTACATAAATGAGAAAACAGAAAATAATTTAAAACCTGAAAACAGAAAACCTATACTATTATGAGTTGCAGAGGATAAGGTTATATATTCACAGTCAAAATAGATATACATGTAAAGTACTAAAACTTGAATTTGATAAATTTTCTCAACAAACTTCATCATGTATATTTCTTTTGAGGTTTTATACCAGCAATAATTATTCTGTACATTTTACAACCATATAATAAGTCACAACATACTGAAAAAATATGACATGTATAATAAATCAATATATAAAAGTCACAAAATATTGATTAAAAAGGTTAAAGAACATCTAACTAAATGAAGATATTGTACTATGTTTGTGGATTACAAAGCTCAATTCTGGCCTAAAATCAATTCTTTCCATGTTAATCTTTATATACCTTACTATTTCGAACAAATTCATAGGAAGTATGTACATTTATTCATTTATTTGGGGGAGGAGGATTAAAATTTGGTAAACTTATGGAAAGGAAGTATCTACAATAGCTAAGGAATTTTTAAATGTAATTTTTAAAATGTATTTGGTATAAGGGGGGAGAAACCGAGGGAGAAAGAGATAGTTTAAAATTATTATTATTTATGTATTTTAGGACAGGGTCTACAGGGTCTCACTGAGTAGATAAGACTCATAGTGATTCTCTTGTTTTCAGCCTAAACAGAAATACTAAGTAGGTGAACAAAACTATTCATGACTTCCCTAGAAATTATTAAATATAGATTCATTTAATTCATGGAATATTAATGACTGCTAATATTATAATTGGACACAAGTCTCTCCTGAGCTATAGAACACCCTACTTGCTGAACACCGTATTTATTTATTTATTTATTTATTTATTTATTTATTTATTTATGTGCCAGAACCGGGGATTGAACTCACGCTGTTGCATTTGCCAGGGAAACCCTTTTTCTACTGAGTCATCTCCCCGGCTTACTTGCTGTTTTATGCTGGATGTCTCATGTGACTCCTATTACAGGTTATTCTCAGTTTAAATGTTGGTGTTAATTTATAGATGTTTGTAACTCCTTAACATTTAAAATTACCTCCAAATTCAACAAATTATATCTAATAATGGTACTTTTAATGTTTTGAGCACCTGCTACATTTTTTTTTAGAAGAATTTTGCTATGTAGTCAGGCTGTCCTTGAAGTTGTTATGTAGCTCAGGCTGACTTGAACCCAAGGTGATCCTCTTCCATGATCAGCCTTTCTAGCACTGGGGTTATAAGAACGCACAACTTTGCTTGGCCTTAGCACCTACTAAATTTGAATATCCTACTGCTATATTTACATCTATTATTATTAATTTACCCAACAACTTTTAACACTACAACAACAAGGGGGAAGAGAGAGAGGGAGAGAGAGATAATTTAAAATTATTATCATTATTCATGTATTTTAGGACAGGGTCTACAGGGTCTCACTATGTAGATAAGACTTATAGTGATCCTCCTATTTTCAGCCTCCTAAGCATTGGGATTAAAGCTGTGCACCACCACACCCAGTCTCAATTGCTGTCTCTGTGAGCCCTACAGGTGGGGCTGGCATGGCTTGTGGTGCCAGGGGTCAAAACTGGGCCATGTGCTTGGCCTAAGCAGGAACTTTAGTTGGCTGAGCTATCTGGCCGCCCCCCCCCAAATTATAATATATCTTTCCTCTGAATGTGCATCCCTTCCCAAAACAAATTTCTAACTCTTAATTATTAATCATATAATTTCTCAGCTCAAGTCTCTCTTTTATAGCCCAAGTTTAGGTATTCATAAATTCTTCCACTAATTACAATTGTTTACTTCTAGTTGTTTTTCTCATTCTAATTTCATGCACATCAAATAAATTATATTTGAATAAAATTCTTTCCTGAAGTACATTGCTATTTATTTCCTTTAATTGACAGTAAACTCACCTTTGCTGCATGAGTTAATTTTTCAAGCTATCCATGTGCTCCTCCACTGAGAATTGAACTTTCTGATTTCTTTTCTCCTCTCTTCCCTCCAATCCCCTGATAGCATGGAACCTTATAATTTCTTTCAAACAGTGCACTTCAGATTTTACTATGCCTTTCTCTTGAGTTATTCTGATAAACTCTGATACATTTTTTCTGTTTTTCAAATATATTTTGCAATTTATTAAAAATTGAGGACATTTCAGTTGGCTTATATGTCTCTACATTATGAGCTACTTCAATAAAAATACTAAGACATTTAGTTCTTGATATAGAGGTGGTTTAACAAATATGTAAAACAAAATAAATCAGCAATGAAATATTTTGTTAAGAATAATTTCATTGAACCTTTAAAGGAGGAAAATAAAAATATACAATGTCCTAATTCTTGATTCACATATAGTTGAAAAATATTATTCACTTATCTGAAACTCCTAGAATTCTGAGTGAATAAACAATAGTTTTAGAAAGCAATATAAATTTTTCCTATAATTTTAATTGCAATTGTCACATTATAAAATGTTATGTGATGTTCAAATGATATTTGAGTTCAAGTTATGAAGAGTCTTTCAAATATAAGACATTATGTAAGAAGTCTTCTATTAAGCTTTTGAAATATCTTATGCCTGCTGTCACAAAGAAAGAGGCTACAGACATAAATCAAAATGTAACCTTATGATTTTACTTATATGAGACATTATTTTACACTAGTTTGTGCTATGTCTAGACAAAATTATATTCTAAAAAAGTCACTTCCTTCTATTTGTTACCTTATTGGGACATACTTTATTCTTTGTTACCTTATTCCTTATTCATGAATGACAATGAAATGAAAGATCATTTTATATCAGATAAAAATGTAAATACTTCCAAAACAATGCAACACTTGCAAAGTGCATTTCTGTTTTTATTATTTGTTACCATATAAAAAAGAAATGAAGTGAAATTTTACTTTTGAAGATAGAATGTTTATGCCTTAGGCTTCTCTTGCAATATAACTTCACTTAATGAAATATATTTTTATTACTCAGGGAAGCTAACAAAGTGCAATTTGTTTTGGGTGCTGAATTCAACCATAGAATTTATTTTTAAAGACTAGGTAATGTGAGAGAACTTTAGTTATTATTTTCATACGGACAATTTTCTTAAACTAAAGAATGGAGAAATCCTTCCACTGGTGAAAGTTATGTGCCCATTTCTGTACAAATCTACTTACTAAATTGAAAGGATTTTTAAATTCATTTCATTTGTATATTTTGGATATATATATAATGATCACATTCTTAGGGAATTTTTTTTTGTACTAGGGATTGAACTCAGGACCCTGTGCTTACCAGGCAAGCACTTATTCTACTGAGCTATCTCCCTGGGCCCCAAAACATAAAATCACTACTTTGTTGATTTTTACTTAATGTGGGGGTGTCTGGAACATAGGCTCTGCAATGTGAGGGACCACTGCATCATGCTCTAAATTTTTTTTTTTTTTTAACTGGGGGTTGAACTCAGGCCCTTGCGCTGCCAGGGAAGTGCTTATTCCACTGAGCCATCTCCTGGCACTTTTTTTTTTTCCTGGTACCAGGGATTGAACTCAAGACCTTGTGCTCACCAGGCAAGTGTTTATTCTACTGATCTATCTTCCCGATCCCATAGGAATTTGTACCTTTACATGATGTATATTGACTTTTACCCCTTTGTTCCATTCAATCCCTTATCCTCCACTTATTTACAAAACCTATATTTTTATTTTTTCTTTCTATCCAGTCTTTTCCCTTCCTTCTTTTCCCCATTCTCCTCCTTTGTTCTCTTCCCATTTGAACATTTTCTTCCATTTCACAATGCCTATTATACATTTTGATCCTTATTTACACTTTAACTTTCTCATAATGGAGAAAAAAAATTGGTACTTACACATGCATGTCCAATTTATTTCGCTTGAGATTATTTTCACAAGGTGCATCCACTTACCTATGAGTGCCTGGATTTTGTCCTTCTTTATCACAAAGTATTGTTCTGTTTCATAAAAATACCACGTTATCTTTATCCATTCTTCTATTGGTGGGTTTTTGGGCTGTTTCCAAGATTTAGCTATTTCAAGTTGTGTTGCTGTAATCATGAGTGTGAATATAATACTGTGGTACTATGCTTTTAATTCTTTTGGGAAGTTACCGAGAAGAGGAATAGTTAAGGCAAATGGAACCTGCACACCTAGTTTTGAGGTGTCTCCACCTTGTTTTCCACAATGGTTGCCCCAGTCTATGCTTCTACCAGCAGTGGAGGAGGGTTTTAATCAGCCACAGCCTCTCCAGCAGTTTTGATTTAGTCATATATTTAAGATTTTATTTAAAAGCCTAATTTTAGTATTTTCAATATTATAAATCTCTGTTTTCTCTGATGAATTTATGTTTCAGAATTGTGATAGGAACTAGATTTGGGATCTTATTTACTTATATCAGGAAATAAAGCATATCTGTCCCAGCTACTCCTCCTATTAATTAGAAAATGGTAAAGTGGTATATGAACAGCTGCTTACATAAAAGTACTGAAATAAATGATTTTTATTGGAGAGATCAAAGTGCAAGACCACACAAATCTGATTAATATCATCATAAGAACTTTCTTCATTTAAAGAGAAGTGTCAGACAGATAGCCATTAGATTTTAGAACTTTTAAATGTATTTCATGTATCAATATATTTAATAGCTACCTTTAAAATTATAAATCTTGTATTCCAAATAATGGCCTACATTAGAAGATCTTAACATTCTTTCTACATGGATTTGTCTAATTGTAACTTTGGCATAAATAGTGGTTTGATCCCCAAAAATGAAAATTTGAAATGGAACTGAATGTCAGAAATAATGCTATCATTCTTATGTTTTTTTTTAAATTTCTGGGAGAATTTTGGTATGCTTCAAATAAATTTTACCAGGAAAACGAAACTGATATACCTGGTAGAAAAGTAGGTGAATTCGCTGAGCCATCAGTTTCAGTCTTTCCTTGATAAGACATGTTTGCATCTCAGTGTATTTTGTGCATCCTGTACAAAGTAACCAATATGAATAAGACCTCCAAACTTCAAAAATAACTATGCATCTGTTCAGCGATAACTACTGTAAGAATAGTTAATGAAAAAGAATGAAATTGAAACCTTAGCTGATTGCGTCAGGAGTAGGCCCATCTGATCACCATGAAACTGGGCTGGACACTCAGTATGTGTTCATGATTTCTTGCATTACTTCCTTTTCAAAAAATAGTAAAATTTATTAAGCAATCAGTTATTACACATTTATAATGTAGTATATCATATAAATACTAACAGGGGATATATTGAGATCTTTATACCTGAATGGTTAAAACACAAATATCGTTGTTTCCTGATAGTAAAAGGAGTTTGAGGAATCTTTGAATGTCAAAGCTACAAAAGAAATAAAAAAATATTTGTCCCATCAGCTGAAAGCCTTCCTACAATTTCTGCATTGCAAAATGGATAAAGTAAAGAAAAGAGAATGTGAGAAGAATTCTTGGAGTTCAAAGTCTTTGAATGTGAGTTTTTTAGAGAAATAAGGGTTTCTGTCCCCCAACCCTTTAGGACAGTGGTAGAGTAAGACCCTCAAAAGTCTCATTTATGGCTTTTGAAGTTACAAGACATTGATATCAATAATCTCACATAGAAATCTAGATGATAAGAAATGGGCAACTTATGATTTTCTTTAGTTAAAGAGACTAACTCTTTTAGAATTTATGCAACGATGTCTATTACACTGGTCTGCATTTGTAATTCCAAACTTGGTCTTTCTCAATGCAAAGAATGTATAAATATCACCTGTATGTGTAATGTGGAATAGGAAACACATAGTTGATAATCTTCCTTAATAAGTTTACCTGGAAAGAGGGGAAATCCAGCAAGTAACTCAAAGGTGAACACCAGCCCACAGGCTTAAAAAAGGATTTGAAGGTGACTGCTCTAAAGGAGTTAGATCATTCAAGTCAAATAAACTTGAATGATAGGAAAGGAATCTGTTAGGACATTATAAGAGAAAGGATATTAGGCACACACAGGACAGTAAGGGAGCTTAAACTGAAGAGAGTGCAAATAAGAGCTTTCTTCATGTTTATTCCACTTCCTTTATTTTCTTCCCACCACTGCTCTCACTTCATACCCAGTCTCAACCAGAAATTTAATGAAATGACAATAATTAGCAAGAAATGAAGCTTACCTATTTGGTAAATTTTTAGATGAAATTAAGCTCAAGATAAGACAATAAGTAATAAAATATTATTAGAAATGTATACTATTATTATTATTATTAATTACTATTATTGGTGTTGGGAATCAAACTCAGGGTTTTGTGCTTGTCAGAGCAGGCATTTGTACTGCTAAGCTATTCCAGAGCCTTAGAAATGTGTATTATTAAATGTGTCTCATAACAGATGTGAGATATTCAAGTATTTCAGTGAAGCATGCATTTGTTTACAATGGCAGAAAAGCATCATATATTACAAGCAAATCTCCAACAGAGTAAAAAGAAAAACCACAAACTGGGAAAAATGATAGCAGACTGTCCCTCTGACAAAGGCCTTCTGTGTAGAACATATAAAGAGATAAAAAATGTCAGATTCCCCAAATTCCAAGACCTAATCCAAGGTGGGCATCTGAGATGAACATACATTTCTCAGAGGAAGAAATACAAATGGGAAATTAATAAATGAAATGCATGTTTAACACCATTGGTCATTCAAGAAATGTAAACTAAAACAATCCTGAGATTCCACCTCACCCCAGAAACAATGGCTATTATTACGAAGTCAACCAATAAGTGCTAGAAGGGCTGCGTGGAAAAAAGAACACTTCTCCACTGTTGCTGGGAGTGCAAACTAGTACAACCATTATCGGAATCAGTGTGAAGATTCCCTAACAAGCTAGGATTTGAGAGCCAATTCAAGCCAGCCATTCCCCTCCTGGGAATTTTTCCAAAGGAACTGAAATCTTCATACCACAGTGATATATGTGCACCCATGTTTATAGCAGTACAATTTATTACAGCTAAATCCCCAAAACAATGCAGATGCCCATCAACTGAACAATAGATAAAGAATATGTGATATTTTTATACAATGGAGTATTATTCAGCTATAAAACAGGAAAAATTTGAGTCTTTTGCTGGTAAATGGATGCAACTATAGAACATATTCTTAAGTGCAATAAATCAGACCCACATGTTAAAACATCGTATTGTTTCCTTAGTTTGAGAACCTGAAAGAGAAAAATGGAATCTGAAGGATACAATAGATACTGGGAAAAGAAATGAATTTATTAAAAAATAAAGAGTTACTGAGATGGGGAGAAAAACAAGATACTGTGGGGCAAAAGAGACTTATCTATATATGAAAGCAGGATGGTTTGGACAACTGTATGCACATTTCTGCTGGTCTATAGAAAGGAACAGACACTACTTAATTTGTGTTGTCTCTTTTTTCAATTGTTTGTACTTTTGCTCTTCTTAATTTCTTATATACTTTTTTTTCTTTCTTCCAATTTCACATGCATATGTGTGGTAATATGAAAAATTTGTTGGTAGAAAACACTATGTATTGCAACAAATACTGTGAAATTCAGATTATTTTGTTGTGAAATTCTGTATCACTTGTAAATTTTTTGTTTTAATTCCAATTTATATTCTCTTTAAAAAAAGAATAGACAAAAAGGTCAGGGGACTGTGGGTATTTTTCTGTGTTGACTGCAAAAGATAACTCTCAGATGAATATATTTAAAAATGAAATTAGATTACAAATAAGTTGTTTCTGTGGTCCACATTGGATTTGTTCAAATACTTGTTAATATGCAAGTTACTTGTTTCTTTGATACATGATCAATTTTTGGATAGTCAATTTTTCAAAAATCTATAAGCAAGAAAGAGGGGCCTGGTAGTTTGGGAGACTGTGTCCAGGAAGGTTTCTATTTATATTCTATCAATACATTCATGCACGAGGCACAGCATTTTTGACATTCTAGTAGAACAAAGTTGCAAAAATAGGCAATCCTGCGCGCGCGCGCGTGCGCGCGCGCGCGCGTGTGTGTGTGTGTGTGCATGCAAGCAGATACTGTAGCCAGGGTTCCAAAAATAGGCTCCCTAAAGCTAGCATCAGGAAATAAGAAGTTCACTTGTTAACAGTTGGAAGAAGTAGTCTCCCATTCCATGTCCCCAAAATAGAGAACACATACACGTGCACACACACATCGGGCCACAAGGCCTAAGGCATGGTAGAAATAGTAACAACTCTAGAGTAAGAGCCCTCAACCAGGTTCTTGGAGAAGCATGATGTCTGCTTTATAAAATTGTCATAAAATTGCATAAAGACTTGTAAGGATTTGGGGAGTATTCTTGGCCCTGATGATGGTCACAGAAAGGACTAGTCATTTTGGGTATGTTATACAATGAACTACTGAATGAAATTTTAGGCATCAAATATTTCTTTTGATCATCCAAACTACATACATAGTTTTTAAAGTTCCAGAATTGGCTTATGTGTAGAAGTTTTTAAATATTAGCCTCATTAACATTTACTAAAATGTAAAAATACACAATTTAGTATACATGTCAAAAAAAGTGAATCACAGTAAATCTAATTATTTCCTCAATGACAATACTTCATTCCAAACAATCTAATTGTTTTGAATTTTATTTTCATCTAAATTACAATATTGTATGTGGCTTTGTTTCCATTACATAATGGGTGTGTGTGTGTGTGTGTGTGTGTGTGTGTATTTTTTCTATATCATATCACTTAACTTTCAGTATTATACATTAATAGGTATAATTGTTTTCCCTTACATAACTTTACGTTGTTTTTTGAAAAATATCTTAACCTGGATGTATTGGCACACCCTGTAATCTCATCAATTTCAGAGGCTGAGGCAAGAGAATCACAAGTACAATCCAGTTTGTGCACTTGAATAACTTACTGAGACCCTGCTTCTTACGGAGTGAAACATTTAAAATCTGGGAGTTAGAATAAACCTCTCCTCCTCGAAATTGTAGGCATCATGCATTTTGTCTGAGCAATGAGAAGCTATAAAATAATGAACACTACTTACATTTTATTTTGAGATGTGCACCAAGAATAATTAGCTTCTAGAGTGCAGAACGACTCTAAATTTGTTATACACTATGACTAATTACTGCATAAAAAAAGTGCAGCCAGAGCAACAGGAATTCTAATCATCAATGACATTAAGTTCAAAGCTTAAAAATGAGGTCAACCATACCAGAATCTGGAGGGCTAATATGATCTTAACAGTTCTATAGTATGTTATTCAATGTAGACTCAGCAACATCATATTTCAGTGATGTCTTCATATTTTAGATATGGTAATACTTATGCACACTGAAGTTTGAATGAGATATGAGCAGATTTTTCTTTTTGAAGATCTGAACTTGTGGGAATCTCTATTATTTATCATCTATATTTTATTCTTCATAGAGTATTCTAATTAACTATGTTTACCTAAATGTAGAAAAGGACCCAATAGGGCAGAGAAAGGCAGAGGGGAAGAGGAGAGACAGTAGGAAAGAAAAGAATGTCAAGAAGAATGGAAAAAATTAAAGTATAATACATTCATGTATAAGTAGGTCACACTAAGAACCATATATTTGAAAAACGAGTGACTTAATTTTTACAATATATTATGTTTGAATTCATTTCTTATTTTCTACAATTATCTAATTCATTATTTTAATATGGAAATATGGAAATAATGAATTATATAATAGCATTTTAATATGTGAATATGCTTATTTATTGAAATATATTTAAATTCCATTGAGAAAGTTTGCTTATAATATGTGTGTATTTGACCAAGAAACTAATGGCATGTTTTTTTTACAATATGATAGGCATTCAGATAGTATAACATGAGAAACAATTCCAGGGCAATAAAGCTGAGGAAAAATTGTTTTCAGACATGTAGAAACGCTTTCCTACTGTTAGCTAAGTGCACTGGGGAGATGGTCCTAAAATTGGAAACCTAAGAAATCATTTTGTCGTTGTCTAGCATCTCCTAGTTCCTTAAGAGCAACCTCTGAAAGCCAGACTATTTCAAGTTTTATATCTTCCTCAGTCAGTTCAGACCTGTGTATTAACATCAGATGTTATTACTAATGAAAGTATGGTATTTACTAAACTTTTGCTTTTTATCAGTTGTATTTTGTTACTATGGAAGGTTTTCTCTTTCTGTTTCCTTTTACTGTTCTCTGTGTTTCCCAGAGAATTTAGAATCAGGCCAACTTCATATTCACTGGCCATATTTACTAAAATATAGATACTCACCTCCCAGTCCTTATGTCTTATATTCAAGTGTTCATGAGAGTGCAAATATATAGAAAGCAGTAAGGCTGGACAGAACGCTGGGGTAGGGGCCCAACCTATCTTCACAGTGTTGAGAGACATAAGGGGCATCATTTGGTGTAGGCTATCAGGAGAAACTGCATAAATATTATGACACTGTGAAGGCTTTTGAATGACAGTGAAGATTCGTTAAATGATGGCATAGAAGTAGAGCTATATAAATGGCTTTCAGCCCATAGGACAAGCCAGGAAAATTGTTTAGAGGTGAAACATGAAGTTGAGTAAAGCACAAACAATACATCTCAATCAGAGGATAACACTGGCATGTGGTAGAAAACATTCCTGTCATATGATAGTATTCTAGAAGGGCTTCTGCACTGTGTTAGGCTAGAACTGACATAATATGATGTGTTATCTTTAGGATGTTCATATGTTGGTAGCATATAAAGTCGTAATTTTTTTATAGGATTGACAACTTTGGTATATAAATTTCCTACATATGCATGCACACATAACATACAATAAAAATTTTGGTTAAGTTAGTGATCTAGGGCCTGGGAAGATGCCCAGCAGTCTTAGCGCCTGCCTGGCAAACTCAAGGACCCAGGTTTGATGCCTGGTTTTGCATGCAATACCAGCCCCAAAACTGGGTGTGATGGTGCATGCTTGTAATCCCAGTGTGGGGAAGCTGAAACAGGAGATCACTATGAGCCGGAGTTGCATAGCAAGACCCTGTACCAAATAAAGAAACAAGAATTAAAAAGCATTAGTGATCTATACTTATTAAGCATATATTTTATGTTTTAATTACATTCTTCAACATTTTATATTATATTATGTTTTGTTTTTAATGATGTCTGTAGTTATCATGCAATGTTGGTGGTTATCATGGCAATCAGCAATTTTAAGAATACTTGTATAGTGAATATAACTATTATAAGTGATTTTTTCAGATATTAGGTCTAGATAAGATATAATTGTGTCAATTCCAAAGTATTAAACTAATCTAATTGGGAGTGGTAAAATAGAAGAATGTGCCCACTTGGGAGAAATTTTCAAGGTATTTTATGAAGGAATTTTTTTTTTTTAGTAATTTTATTGAGAAACAAATAGCAATGAGACAGTTTCAAAACTGATTAGTAGGACAGTTTCAATAATTAATACATTGTATATTGTTGTCCTAGGGGTTATTCACTGTATAGATGAAGATATGATATCCTGTCCACAAACACTATTATAACAAATCTTTCTATTCACTGAATTAAGAGAATGTATCTGTATATCTATTGTAACTATTTTGAATATACAGATACAAAATGGTTGTTTATTTGCATCCTCTTTTCTTGTTTGATTTTGTCAGAGAAGGGAATTCCATTGTCATTTGAATATTATAGGTGCTTGAATTCTGCAAAATGTTCCAATATAGTCCAGTAGTCCATAATAATAATGGGTTTTCCATAGGACTGGCAATGTCAGAAGTTGTTGACTTGAGCCTTTTACAGCTCAGCATATTAATATGGCTTCACTCTTTATACTTTGTTTCTATACTTTTCTGCTAGATGGTTAAAACAAGACAAAAAAAGAACTATATAACAAGAAATGTAGCCTTTGACTCTGATAAGATAAGTCAAAGTATCTACAAACTATGGTACTGAGTGTCAGGATAATTCCTGAGGGGATTTGACTGACCTTAGTGAGGAATTTTATGGGAAAATATATGAAAATTCGAAAAATAAAGATACAAGAAATAACTCCAAAATTTCAAGTAAATCTTAGAAATAGATCATATTGTATGAGAATTAATTTTGAAGGTACTTGATCATGTAAATTTAGGAGTTACTTAGACTTTAAATTTACTTTTGACTATTTGATTCCTAATATTTCCTGATCACTTAGATAAAATTTATGTGCGTGGAGCCAAAAAAATTCTGCTTAGTAAAAGGAACAATCCTAGATTCAGTTTTGAATGTAACTGCTAAATTTCAGTGGCTTATCACCCTAGGTTCACTTGGTGCTTCTTTCAGTCAAACTGATATTCCTTTTTTGTAATTTTTATATATTTCTTTCTTTTTCTTTTTAATTTTTATATGTAGTTAGTACAAGGTGTACAGGGTCTCCCTACATAGATTGAACTTGTAGTGATTCCCTTGTTTTCTGCCTCCCAAGCGCTGAGATTACAGGCACACACCACCACATCCAGTCTCAATTGCCCTCTCAGCACGCCCTGGGGGTGGGACCAGCACAGCATGCCTGGGATCTAACCCTGGCCCCTGTGCCTGCCTAAACATGCCCTGTAGTCTGATGAGCTAGCTGGCCTGCTCTAATTTTTACTTTTTAATGAGAGTACAAAAAATAGCATGAGAGCAGAAAAAATGATGAATAATACCAAACGAGTATTCTTGTGAGAACACTCATCTTCTGAGAATGGGGATTATCTTAGCTACTCTTCTCTTGTTGCTGGGACAAATACCCGACACTCAAAATGAAGGAAGGAAAG
>NDGN011557917.1:0-28024 GCA_002564285.1 Tympanoctomys barrerae | reverse complement strand
GCAGGTACAAAAGCACCAAATGCGAATGCCTGTTAGTTTCCTCTTGCCTTGAAAATAGCACCAAGACTCTCTAATGCCAAGAGATGAGCAAATAAAAATACTTAATTTCTGGATTATTAGTGTCTTCAGGCAAAAAAGAAAGTGTATCATTCATCACATGCCATCCCACTGCATTTACAGTTCCCGGTGAAACTAAATCTAGAAGGAATGGGGAAAATGTTTTTTTGGAGAAAGAATCTTTCAGATTAAAGAAAAACTAGACTAAGAAATTCAGAATTTTCAGTTAAAAAACGAATGTTTTTGCTTTTTCTTTGAATGTGGTTTTGTTTGGCTTTGGGGCTAAGAAAGGGGTCAAGAGTTTAGTTACTGCCCTCTCAATAATGTAGAACACTGCTGAATCTGACATAATTGAAATTTTAAGCGTAAGTCTTGTTTTCCGCCTACTGGATCTCACTATGCCACCAAAGTACTATTCCTTAAATCTACTGAGACCACTCAGTAGCTACTCGTCACCGCGATGGTGTGTTACAGCTTACCACTTTTCTGTGTATGCAAGAGGGAAATATGGATAACGTAGTAAAGTGAAGTTGTTATTTTTCTTATTCTCAGAAAACATTGATGATCAAAGGATATAAAAAGTGAGGACATGATAACCGCCTGTTACACCATGGATTTGTCTCACAAAAATTGAATTACTTGATATTCGCTTTGACTAAGAACTATAAAAATCCCAGCCCTTTGATCAGAAATCTTCTTTCCTAATCCTACTAATAACACCTATCACAGGCACTTAATGCTTGAAATAGAGTTCCCTAATTTGCTTCTCAAGTAAAAGAATGAATCCTGAATTTTTAGTGTACTTACTTTGAGAGTTTATTAAAGCAATGATTTTGCTTTTCTGAGTTATAAAAATTAATTTAAATAAAACCTTGATGGAAAGAAGATAAAGAAATGTGACAATGTGAACTATTCTTCAAAAATATGCCACTGAAGAACAAGCAAGCACTGTATAATAAAAGGTTAGCAGTAGAATCTAGGTGGTATTCCAAGGTCACACAGTAAACTCATTTTGACTTTTCAGCTTGCTTGAAACTTTTCATGATGAAATTCTAGGAAAGATAAATAAAAACATCCACACCTAAAAATCAATTTGTATACTTAAGAAAATGTCATTGTGAAACAACATGAAATCAATGGAAAATTATGTTAGACAATTCTTATTTTTTAAAAACTTGGGAAATGCAAGTATTTTTTAAGAATATTTGTAAGCTTTTGACATTATGTATCTTCTTCTAGGCCAGGGGATACCTTAAAGATAAAACAGCTGGCACTATGAGGGACTGCCAGTTAAAGTAAAAATTATGTCATGTATCACTGCTATTTCATTACCCAACTAATAAATAACTGGAATAGCTATTTACCCAATTAAATTTAGTCTTCAAAATACTAAACATCTAGATTTATACAAAGTGATTTTAAATGTAGTTTAAAATCACTGCACTTCATATTTGCTGTCTTTTATTCCTCACCTAACCATACACCTTCAAAGCTGTATTTGTTGACTGTAGGTTTTCTCTGCTCATACTAAACCAACCCAAAGGGTGGATCCCACGGCTTCCTCATACCAGAGAACGAGCACATTGTGAGGTTGGATGCATGTACTGGGGGAGGGACTGTAAATATTTTTTAAAAAGAAAAATGGAAGGGTTTTTTTTTAAAATACCAGATTTAACAAAGCCTTCTGCCAATGATTCTCGGTAACAATGTTATTTACCCTTCAGAAAGTTGATGTCCCACACACATAGAACAATCAGAAATGCAGAAATCATCTTTTTAACTGGCTAGTTATTTTCAATTTGAAAGTTTCATCCAAGATTACACCCTGACAATGAGGAAACTCTCTTACTCTTCTTCTAGGCTCTTGGAAGAAGCACTGCCTTCTCTTTCGCTCCCTGTGGTCTCTTCCACATTCCGTTTTAACTCCCACGGCATTGTTACTGTGGCTCATGAAAAAAGCAAGCCATGTGGGGAGAAAAAAGGGATACAGGACCAGAATGCTGTGAAAGGACTGAGCAGCTTAATGTTACAAGGGAGCACCAAAGGAAATGGGGCATGTTAAATGCAGTCAACAAACATTCATTCCACTATCCTACCGCAGTTGCCACCAGGGACACAAGCAATAACTACATCACTACTCTCCACATTAAAAACAAAAACGGTAACACTTTACTCCCAGAAGCACAGAAAGGAAGGGTAAAGTCCTGACCCCATCTTTTGCTGCAAATAGTCTTTAAATGAATCTTTGCTATGGCAATTTTATGGGTCTCTTAACCAGTCATATTTTGTTTCCTTTTTTAATTATGACAGAAACTCACTTTTGTTTTAAAAAAGTACTCTTAATTGTAAAGAAAAAGTTCACTAAAATTCACTCCTCCCAGAGAAAAAAATTTAGTATTTGGTATATGTTCCTCTAGATTTTTTTTCTACAGAGATACAGCACAAAATTATAAATTTTAGGACTGGAGAAATAGTTTGGTGGCATAAGAGCCTAACTGGCAAACATAACGACCCAGGTTTGATCCCCAGTACCACATGTTGTGCCAACCCATGCTGAGCTGGTCACTGAAACTGGGCATGGTGGCACACACCTATTGATAGGTTGAGATTCAAAGTTTCCCAGGCACCTTGCCCCAAACACTCTCCCTCTTGGTTTCCCAAGCACCCTTCCCCCAAACTCTCTCCCCCTGGCCCCACATAGAGTCAAACCCAAAACTGCAGAGCAGGTCCACCTGACTTTGACCTGGGCAATCAACCACAGAAACTTTCCTTTGTTAACATTAAAAGTCCTCCACAGACCAGGTAGCCTGCCAAGATTAGCTTTCCCTCAGCTGTTTCAGCCAGCAATCACCCTCCCTAAAAGATCCTATAAAGTCTCACTGCTGTCTTGGTCTGCTAGATAGCCAGCCTGCTTGATGCCCCCAATAAATCTTCTACTCCCGTCAGAATGCCTGGTCTGATCTATTGCATGGGTTCATACCTAATACCTATAATCCCAGCACTGGGAAGGCTGAGACAATGGGATCACTTTGAGTCCAAGCTGCATAGCGAGACCCTGTACAAAATAAATTAATAAGATTTAAAAATAAAAATTAAAAAAATAAATAAACTCTTGTCACCACTTGACTCTAATGTAAAAGCTTCTTCCTTTGACTATATCCCTTCAGTTTTCCTTCAATACTTCTGACCACTCTTCTTCCTCTTCCTTTACTGAGTTCTTTTCTTCTGCCCATTTGGACTAGAGTGCTCATACATGCACCTCTACATTTGCTTCTTTAGTAAGTTCATTCACTCCTGTGATCTTAATTAGCCCTACCAGTCCACGTGCCTTGCCCTCAGCTCCCTTCATAACCCGGCTCCATATATCTACTGGTTGACTGAATCTTCCTACTTGGATGAGTTTCCCCAAAACACCACAACCTCAACAAGTGCCTTGGCAACACGCTATCTTCTTTCCCAATCCTCCACCTTCTCACTGATTTTCTGTTCATTTTGTTCTAAGGAAAGAGTGTGGCAGAATTTAGTGAGGCACTCTGAATGTGGCTGGTTTAAAAGGAAGAGAAAGAACTGTTGTTCATGAGTATAGTCCACTTTTTCTTCAAGTTTAACAGTGAAGAGAGAAAATAAAGCCCTTAGGGAGACACAGGCAAGAGGAAATCTCTGAGCAAGTTCTCAGGCTGTGGAAAGGCAAGTGGTCAGAGAAGAGATTGGGAAAATAAGATAGGAATTGGATTCCGAAAACTCTGAGGACAGTAGGAAGGTCTTTCCTTCTTGCAGCTATATTATACATTCTGTGTATGACATTTGCTTTAATAAATTCATATCTAATATATACCCTCATTACAATACTGAATAAATAATAAAAAAGAATTTTGAAGTGTTTATACGACATCTGTAACCTTTACAGTTATTTTCACATCCATAGCTAGGCAAAAGTTCCAGTTGAGGCGAATTTGTTATGATTGCCTACATCAAGTATTCCTTTCCTCTCAAAATTATATATATATATATATATATATATATATATATTCCATATTGAATTCAATTCATATAGGACTAGTACATTTCAATTAAACTCTAAGTTTTTCATAAACTTAAATTCTGAAATGAGCACATTGCCTCTTTTCAATGCCATCAGATTTTGTTACTGTTTACCTCCGTGCTGATTTTTTCTGTGTACATATTACATAGCTCTCAAGTACAATAGCTTATTTAATTCAAACAAATAAAACTACTTTTCTATTCTACTTATGTGGGGGGAAGAAAAGTGGGGCAAGAAGCAGGAGGCAGATGAGATTTAGAGCAGAGGCGGAGGTCTGAACAGAGCAGAAGTTCCTGGGTAGGCTCAATGTTCTTAGGAAAATGGCAGATCTAATTGGATAGTATTTAAAGTTACCAATGCTAAAAAAGAACTAGATAATTCTCTTTCTGATTAGTCAGAAAATAATTCAGAATAGCATTGGAAAGTAAGGGATTCTATAGTATCTGCAGTATCAGACTGGACAGCTATCTTGAACTGAACACTTCTTACGCAGAGCAAGGCATTAACAGAGCAAAGGATGACTGGGGTTTTTTTGTTTTGTTTTGTTTTGTTTGCTTTTCTTTTCCCTCTTTCCCCTTTCCCATGAAAAAGTGCTCACCAGTCTAGCTCTCCTGCGCAGGTGCTTTCCCCTCAGCTGCACTGAGTGAACAGTGCACAAAATCAGCCAGGCACAGGCAGCCTGCTAAAGGTGGCGCACAGGGGGCTCTAACCTCTTTGACTCAGTTGAAACCTTCAGCTCCAGCGTCTTGCCGGGGGAGGTGGGAGGAGCACAGGAAGTGACTGCCCTCTGGCTTCTCCTCCCACGAAAGCCCTGCCCCTCACACTTGGACAGTGCAGACTAGCTCTCTAGCTCTCTTCCTCCTTCTAGTTCGGTCCTTTGGCTACTATGAAAGGCCACGCGGAAGCTCTGGACTTGCTTTTTGTGCTTGTGAAAAGTGCATAGATAGAAGACAGGGCTTCCCAGCTGGGAGGAGGGAGGAGAACTGAAGATCCTGCCTGGGCTGGCTGATCTAAACAGTCAAAGTGGGCAGCTGAGTGCTTGAAAGAGGATTATGCTCGCACTAGAAATAAGCAGTAAGTGAGTGACTATTGGCTTAGAAAAGCATTAATCCCCGGGGTTATGGGGTAAACTAGCAAATATTGCTTAATTCTAAAGTAAAACTGTAAGAATTCTAGCTCTGTGTACTGCTGTGTGCTGTTTGGAGTCTAGGGGCTTAAGTACAAAAATCGGAGTTCTAAATGCCTCCTCCCACTCTGACAAAATGCCAACTTCTATTTAGTTTGGGACCATAATCTCCTTCCCTGATCTAGCCTCTTCCCAGAAAAACCTAATAGTAAGTCAGATAAGGAGTCAAGATTAAATTCAAAGGGTGGAATTTGATGTTGGCAGAAATTGCAATTTTGAATTATGTTCTGTGAGTGCTGACATTATTATGTCTATTAGTAGTGATTGTCAAAAAAGTATGGAGCAGTGGGTTAAACAGGAAAAAAATAAGAGCTTTTATGATAAGGAGGCTGCATAGACTATATGCAAGGGGTCATGTACAAAAATTATACAAGAGGTAATAGATGGGAGGTTATTTTTTAAATCACTGGCAGGAAGAAATAGTCAAGAAAAGTAAAAATGCATGCATAAAAAGTTATTAGGAAAAGAAATTTTCATTTCAAAGCCCTCTGTGCTAGCCAAAAAATTCACAATGTTTACAAAGTCAAGACAATGATTCAGGAATACTTCAATTATTGTTGTACATTATTAATACTGTTGCTGGGCAAGATCTGTGGTTCTCTGGTCAGCAAGTTCTGGCAAGGAAGCCACTGCTGCTGGTGCAAAGAATTCTGGGATGTCTGAGAGTGAAATGGATGGAAGGACTCACATTCCATCTCTACTTAATGTCCTTTTGTCCAGAAATCGGGTCATGCAAATGAGCTACTTGGTACGTATACAGATCAATATTTGGGAAGGCATTTCTAAATGTTTTGCATTAGAGGGTCTCTGGACAATATCTTTTGGCAACCAGTAGAACAAAAGAATACAAAAGCAAAGAGATAGGAAGGAAGTCAGCTTGACTGAAACAAACCTTATTCTTTGTTGTTTTCCATCAATCCTGAAATGGAACCTCAAATGAGGACAAGAATAATAGTAAAAAAAAAGTAGTGTGGCCATCTGTTCTGTTCTAAGTGGCTAAGTTCATTAATGTATGAATGAGCATTTTTATTTTATTTATGTATATTAATAATTGAAGATTCAGAAATTTCTTTAGTACAGTAAAAATATCCATAAAATATGAGCTATGTTTGAAGGAGATGAAATATGTAAATTCAGTTTTTGAAATATAAGACAAAAGCAGATAAGAATTGTGTCCTGCAGTGTAGAAAAGATTTATAGCATGGTCATTGAAAGCTATATCTCTTTCCCTAATGAAATAGGGATCATACTATGTACAGTAGATTCAAGCGCAAGAAATACTTTTTTCTCCTAATTGTAGTTGTTGTAGTTAATATAGAAAGCAATGATTTATTTTTTTAACTTGGACTGCAGCTAATTTGTAGTTATTTTTATTTACTATTTGTTTGGGTATGAAGGAGCAACAACATTTCTAGCATTCCCATAGCTGGTGCACTGGGGGAAAGAGGAGGACTGAAACATATTACCATTCTCCTCTAACTCAACTACAAAATAGTTGTCATAATCAATAAATGTCCTTTACTAGCTGTGTAATTTATAAGTATACAACTTGGTATGGTGGGGGGAGAGAGTGAAAACGACCATGGAGAGCAGTCATAATGAAAATAGTGATAACCACGTGCTAATAGAGTATGTTTTAAAAGATGGTCTGTATTGTTCTAATTTCTTAACTATCTAATTTTGAAGTTTATCTTATCTTTTAAAAGTTATAGTATTGAAAATCTGAAGTTTTTGAGTTGTGTAATATTTTTCTTATTCTTAAACATAGTAAAGGCATTAAAGCAAGATATTTTTAGTTACACCCTGAAGCATAGTGTAATTGTAAATGAAATTTCATTGTAAATGAAATTTCTTAAGGGATGGTTCAAAAAGTTACTTATTTACCTTAAAATATTAAAGAATCTTCTCTGAAGCTATAGAATAAATGAAAAGTATAAGAATATTGGCAAAAAGTTACTTGGATGACAGGCTCTAAGGAGAAAAAAATGAATAATTAAACCAATAATTTAAAAATAAAACGTCTGTTGTACAAGAGAGACTGACATAGAGAATAAGGTATCATGACTAGTGAATGAAACTAAAGATTTTTGTCTTTTAACTATGTTAAGTAAAAATTAAGACTGTTAATGGAAAGAAACTAAATGATGATTTAAAATTATTCTTTCACAAGAAAAGTAAAGAACAAGGATATGGAAAGCTAAGCTGTGATGAAGACCTCGAAATAATTGTTGATCAAAAGCAGGTAAGTGAATGCTTACATATATTTTCTATTGTTGCAATGTAGATTTTTAAAACCTAAAGAACCCTTTGGGTGTTCAGCTCTTCTTTGTCAGCTGTATTCGCCTTTTTGAGGCATGTGATGTGAGGTGGATTTGGAAGTGACTAAGTTTCCCCCATAGTGCCTCGAACCCTACCCACTTCTCATGTTCTGTATGAATAAGAGACAGAGCTAGAACAACATAAGAAAACTTTTGGAAAGTTCAAAGCTCCATTTGGCGAAATGAATCAAAACAACAATGATAATTTATTTGGTTGGCGAAAAAAATGTAAATAAGAACAAGAGAAAATGGTATTTTGAAAATGTGACACCCTATCCTTTGTGTATCTTGTAAAACAATGCATATAATCTAGAGCAGGAAGAAAAAGTACTGAACATTTTAAAACTCTAAACATAAATCTTGCCTAATTTAATTTCACAGATTATCTATAGTAAATTTTAAAAAGATTTTAAAAACACAAAGAAGAGGCCATTTAATAGGCCATAATACTGCTCATCATTTGAGAAACCTCTAGGTTGGTTGTCATATGGACCCATATGGGGAAATGAAAAGTGCTTAACAGACTATAAAGAATGACCTACCAGGTAGTGGACAGTATCCAACCCACAACACTGCATTGGCTCTGGCTCTTAACATCTTTGTTAATTATCAAGGAGACAAGATAACTGCACAGCTATTTAATGGATAAGAGCCGCTGAATCTGAAGATGATGTCAGCTCAGGTGTGAAGAGACTGACAATTCAAAGGGATCTGAGTAGATGCAGGATAAGAAAGAAAGCAGTCGGTAATTTACAGAAGCCCGTCTCATTACATTTGGACAACTTGCTAATCATGCAGTTTGTTTGGCATTGTGGTGACTGTATAGAAAAGAACCAGTTGAAGATTTCTGACCAAAAAAAAGAGAAATGATTACCAGAAGGTAGTGGCGAGAAATAATTGATGTAGGGATGTATTTGCTAGACCTGGAATAATGAATGCAACTAAAATGGTTTTCCAGAGAAAGACTGGCAAAAAAAAAAATCTCCATGGAGGTACAGAATGTGTGGTCTTGCAGGATTTATTCAAACTGCCTTGGGGTTTTGTTGTTGTTGTTGTTTTGTTTTGTTTTGTTGCCTTATCATTGTTCCTGCCCATAAGGACACATAATAATGTCCACACATTATTATGCCCATAATGTGTGGATTGGGTCCTGTTTTGCTACTGGGTGTCAGATTTGAGTTTAGCTTAGTTAGTTCAGCTAATAAGGTTGGCAGTATTGGACCCCAAGTGCTTTATTAAGCTATTAATTATTATTTTGCCAGATTAATTAGTTGAGGTTTGCTGTCTATATCTCCTGCTGATCCTACCTGTAAACTGGACTAGCCTGGCCAATAAACTAGTAAAATATAAATTTTATGAGGGTATTTTATGAGAAAGCGCATATATATATATATATAGAAAAGAAGACAAAGTTGCTTTTATTTCTTCTTTAATCATGTAAAAGAACAATTCTTACAATTTTTTTCTTTACTATCTTCCTCCTCAAAGGTTTTACTTTCTTTGCTTTTATTATAGTTTTTGTTAAATATCTGTGTTTAAACAAATTTTGGTGTTCAAAAAAACTACAAAATTGTGCATTGAGATATTGTGCATTGGAGAGGGAAGACCAAGGAAGTCAGTGTTCCTTTGTTGTCCTGGTAACTTTTAGAGAATTTATGTTCTATGGCTAAACATATTTGATTAACTGTTAAGGAATCTTTAAAAAAACATACAAAAGTAAGACTCCTACTTCATCTAAAATCAGCGTTTTCCTTCCCGGGTCAAATGATCCAGCGTGTTCAGAGCCACCGTGCACCTCCAGTTAGCGCATCTCTTCCAGGGACGTTGCACAAGGCAGTACCCTTGTCAGTGACCTGGCTCTGCAGAGTCTTCCATGCCAAAACATGTTTCAAAAACTGAGTAATTATGAGTATGAGTTGGTTTTGGTGATGGCTGTTGGCAAGGAGAGAGGTCTTTCCCTTTGGGTGGATCATGTGATGGTATTGTGAGCAGCCTGTAGGTTGAAACAATGACAATGTTGATATCTTGAAGTACAATATTTGGAATAACATATAATTATTGTTTATAAGCCTATAAAAACATTTCTCTGTTTGAGAAATATATATCTAGGTGTGCATATGTGTGTTAAGAAATTTGCTTTCCAGAAGTAAAAGATTGCTTCATTTTGTAGTTATAAAGTTTTATGAGATGAATTGATACGTATGTGTATTATCCATGTACAATAAGGTTAAAACTCTGTAGCTCTGCATCTTATTTTATTAAGAATCTTTATGTTTAATTTATATCTTTTCAGAAACGTAGTAGAATTTGCTGGTCAGTCTTTATACAACTACTAGTAGCTTTTTCAGGAAGTGATGCCAAAATAAATTATAAGGAAGATAAATAAAATAGTTGAGAGTGCTGTGATGGGCAGAAGCCACCTAATCTCATTAAATCCATCACTCAGACACCGACCACTCAGCAAATGCTGTTGTGCAGGCTATGCGCTGTCTCACCAGCCATCTCATCTGCAAGTCTTGTACTGCCACAGAAAGCCCATGATCTTGCTTATGTAAGCAAATTCATAGTAAAAGCAGCACATGGTAATATGGAGCTTATTTTCTCTCATTGCCTGTATCTGGGGAGCAAAAGATGACTCTGTTATTGTGACATGGAAAAAAAATATTATTTGGAAATGCTTAGTGTTGTTTTGAAAACCATTGTTGTGATACTATATGAAATTTTACTGGCAAAACTTATTTGTAATGCATATAAAAACACCCCAGAGAATTCTTCAGTTTGTACTGAAATCTTAAAATAATAGGTGCCATTATACACATATATATATGCATATATATGCATACATACATACACACACAGCTTCATTTATATATAAATCACATTAGGATCATACTCCGTATTTTCCACAGAAATTCCCAGGATTTTTAAACTTCAAACTCAGAAAAATAATCAAAGAAAATGTGTTGAATTATTATCTTAATACCTTTAAGATTCAGACATTTGACAGAGAAATAATATATATCTATAATTAGCAAATACATATTTGGCTTTCTAAATAAATATCAAAGAAGGAAACTTAAGCAAATATTTTGGATCTTTTTAATGTGAAAATATTCTTTCCTGATTGGAGGAAAGGAGAAGCTTGTTTAGAAATAATTTTCAAGGAGCTGGGGAGTCTAAGCAGTCTAAGTTCAGCAGTCTAAGTGCCTGCCTGTCAAGCACAAGGACCCAGGTTCAATTCCTACCCTATACTGCATGCTGTGCTAGCCTCAGAACCTGGGTATGCTAAGTCAGCCACCAAAACTGGGCATGGTTGTGCATGCCTGTAATCCCAGTGCTGAGGAGGCTGGATCACTATGAGTCTGAGTTGCATAGTGAGACCCTGTACGAAATACATAATTAAAAACAAATTAACCAATACAGCCCTAAAATAATAGAGTATTACGGCTACATGAAAGATAAAAGCCGATTCAAGCAATGAAGAAAAAAATTGGCTTAACAAAATGTTGTGGACCCAGTCAGCTATAGAACTCAAAGTTGCATCTGTGCATCCCTCAGCGCAGCAAGGTGGGAAGAAGTCAAAAGTCAGCCAGTTACTAGGCAACCAGGTGTGCCCAGGTCGGAGCAGTAGTTTCCAAGCTTTGGCTATCTGAGATTCCCCTGGAGGGCTTGTTCTAACATACACTGAGATCTGAGGATTTGCATTTTTTATGTCATGGCTAATGCTACTGGTTCCTGATCACACACTGAAAACCATGGACAGAGAAAATAACTAATGCAGTCATAAAGAGGAAAAAGGTGTACATGACTCATGACTATTTCTCTGCAACTGGGAATTGTCTGGAAATGTAAACATTAGAGTTCAAAACATGCCACCTAATGGTACTGAAATCAAGAAAACCACATCCATTACAACCAAAGGCACCTTTAAAGACTCAAGATTGCTGTATGGCTGAATTCCATCTGGTAGTCTTGTGATCCGGAACCTCTCATAGCTCTGTTTCCTTACTTGTACCATAACACTTTGCTTTTCTATCTCCTTGAATAGATTGAATGGGTGCAACTTGAATAGATGCAAGTTGAATGCAACTTGAATAGATGCAAGTTGAATGCAACTTGAATGGTTTATCTGAGATAAAATATGTAAGTCCTTTATAAAGGATAAGTAGTGTGTTGTTTTAATTAGCCAGTCAACACGCCGCAGCCCACCCCACTCTCACTTCAGTAAACAGGAACTTTGAGCTCTAAAAAGATGAATGGAGTTGAGTCTCTGGTTAGGCACACACAACACAGGAAGCCAGCTCTCTCCTGATGTCATCTGATGTTCTTCCTGTCACCTCCACAGAACTCTGCACCATTACTGGTCAACCCTTGTAAATGGCTTAAGAAACTGCTTTGCCTCAGTGGCCTAATTACACAAAGTAGCCGTCTACTACTAATTACTATACCTGGCCAACATGTATTTATTGACTCCTCAGAGAGATAATCTTTTCCACAAATGCTTCTTAACTGTTTACTTCCCTGTTGTCCCCTGGATATTGCAAGGGGGAACATACACTTACAAATAAACATACGTAAAATGAAGGTGGTTTTCGACAACCACTTGTCCTTCCTCTCAGTCTTCTAGAGGACTTATGCGGGCATGAGAGAAGCATTGTGGGGAAAAGATAATGCCTGATTTCCTGAGCCTAAAGCCCTTCTGAGAAAACTTAAGAGAAGCTTGAGCAGCAAGCTCTGCACGTTGGAACTTCTGTGATCTTTTTCTAAAGAAAACCAAGAGACAAGGGATGCCACTCCCTGTGTCTCCAATGGTACAAGAGCATTTAAGTAGGATTGCATGTCTATCCTGGCAGTCATTGTAGGAATCAATCCTAAAAGGAATTAAAGACCAACAGTGAAATAAAAATGGAATAGCAAGAAGAACAGATTAACAGAAAAATACCCCACTTCTTTCTAATGCTTACAGACATGACAGTTCTAGCACCATCCAACTAACTCCACTTGAGTTCCAGCCTGATAAGCAATAGAAAGGATGAAGATAATAAGTGCCATTGCCTTGTTGTACTCAGTGCCATCTGGCTATTGCTTTCTCAGCCACATCAGTATGGTGACTTCTTTTAAACAATTCAGATCCCATTTACTTGCAAAAAATTACAAAATCAAAACCGTGTTTTGGCCATCTCCTTGGGTGCCTCCTTGGGCCTCTGTTACTTGGTCAACAAGAACAGAAACCCACTGCAGACTTGCACAAAGGACGACAAGCTGGAGACATGATGTGGCGGTCCATAACATTGGAAGGACACAGCATGTGCAGTCGGCCTTGAACAGACTTACAATAGACGCATGTGCAATAGTGATTTCCTCGCAAAAGACTGATTGCTGAGCAATGGTTACATGAGAAAAGCAAGATTGATTTGTTATTTGCCTAGAATCAGCATTAATTTATACAAAAACCCACTACTATGAACAGGTCAATTCCATCTTGTCTGTAAAATTATTTATCATCAATACATATTTTACAAGGAACAGGGAAAGTTTCTCATTTGGTTGAACAGAAAACTTAGTGGAATGAAAAGTGACTCACGGGGCCGGGGAGATGGCTCAGTGGAATAAGCTCTTCCCTGGCAAGCGTAAGGGCCTGAGTTCAACCCCTGGTTCCACCAAAAAAAAAAAAAGTGATTCACCCTGTATTTTATTCCTAAATGCTTCCAATTTGTACCAAGGAATACAAAAATAATTTCAAATCACTGATAATTTAGGGGATAAGCCACAGTAGTGCAAAATAGCTTATATGTGTTTTCATTATAAACTCACAATATAAACTCAAATTTGTGTTTGTTTACATCCATGCATTTTAGTTGCCTGTACAGATATCCTGAAGTGTAACTGGCTCTGGGGAAAGTATAAAGGGGAAACCGAATACCTTAATTTCAAAATCTCTTGAAAGATTCCTGAAGTCTGACCACATTTGGCCAGAAAATATAGAGGGTCACTCTTCATAGAATGACACAGAGGCAGGCAAAAAGGCCAAAGTAGAAATCCAGTGTCCTCATTTCTAGTCTGGCTTTGCAACTTACTAAGTAGAAGAGTTTGGAGTTAGCAATTTAAATTCTCTGATTTTCCGTCTCTTCGTGTGTCTAGTAGCAGAATACCAGCTGGATCCAATGTCTCAGCGAGGCTGAAACGGGGATTCTTCCTAAGAGAGCCATGTGTCTCACTTAGTGTCCAGTGCCAGCCGTGGAAGCCGGGGCCACTGCTGCTCTGTCTGATAGTCTTTCCACCAGTAACTTACATGTCCTGTGTGACAAGCTGGAAATGGTGGCTGCATCATGGCATCATCCACTGGCTTCCTACTGAGCCTTCTGTATGCCCTGTAGGAGACACAAGCAGATACTCATCTAGTGCATTTTCAGTGACGCTGGGCCTGCTGCCACGCCATGTGCTCAGGACGGTAAGCACAGTACAGAATGGGTGCCTGCCACTTTACACGGGTACATGAGAGCAGAACCTCTATGATTAGGAATCTGCATGAGAACAGGGAATGGCCACATAGTAACTATATTCCTTTGGGAAGATTAACCATCTTCCCTAAGCTGAAATTGTTCAAAAGGAAAGAAAGAACCACATTTAATAAAGCACACTGCAGAACAAAGAAGTTTCTGAATCTAAGTGCTGAACCAAATGCATGGCAGATAATCAGTGCTTTACAAATGCCAGGCACTTTATGAGAGTTGATGGCAATCCTCACAGATTTATTTGCTAAATCTAGGATCCCTTTGGATTTGGGGGAACTAAGATATAATGATTCTAAAAAACCGTTTTTCTGTGATCACATTTACAAATGCCACCACTGATCAGCCAGGTATAGAAATCAGAGCAGCAGGCTGTGTGAGAGAGAAACAGGCGGAGGAGGACAGTGGCTCCTTGGAGCAAGCTGGCTGCCCTGGAGGGAGCAGGACATGCCACCTCCTGCCATTCTAACTCTGACAATGAGCTCAAGTCGCTAACCATGCTATTTTTTTTCAAGAAACACAATCTACTAGTTTTCTTTTTAAATGTTTACAGTCAAGCTTTAAATTTTTAGAGTCAAAGCAACTTGAGTCTGTACACAACCCTTGGGGTCCAGATTTATGAATTTTTATGTTTGTAAGACTTTAAAATCCAAGGAAAGCAGGTTACTGACCTGACCTGGGCAGGTCTCTGCTTAACTCCTCTGTTAATTTCCTGCTTTACCCATGCACCCCTGAAAACTCATTTAGTTGAGTTGTTGATCTGATTTAAATACTCATAAAGGTGTCATTGACAGCCAGTCTTAGGTCCTTCAGGAAATTTAAGCATCTTAAAAGGGAACCAATGAACCTAAAATAGTAATTGCACTTGATAAAATGAGTAGGGTGGATATGCATGAGCAGAAGGCAATGCAGATGTTTCTATGCATACAGGACTGTCTTCGACCACCTTCCACTCTTGCCAATCTGACATTTGAGTGAGTAAAAAGGTACCAGCACTGTGGAAGGCAGGTGCCCAGCTTTCCCCTGCCACTCCATCTTCCCCAATTTTTAGACAGCAATCCAACCCAACCTGCTGCAATAAAAGCTAATCACCAAGAGAGAGACCCTAAGTTACCACCTCTGATTCAGCAAACATCTGAAACATTATTATAATGTCTTTATTTTAAGATGTTAATGTATAGCCTGTGTTCCTTACATGCAGGGGGCAAAAGCACTGGATTTTCAAGTTGGAAAAATGTATAATCATTTTCCTATAGCCCACGTTTTTTAACCTAACAGGGAAGGATGGTGCCGGCAAAATGTTTAGTGAGAATATGAATGCATGATTGAAATAAGGTGAGCTGATGTGCTGAGTGTTAAAAATGATGTGGTATATGAAAGCAGCAAACAAAGGCAGTAGAAGTACTTAAAAGTAGAGTTAGCCACTTGGAATACAACTTAGAAGCTCACGCAGACTTCTGCAGTAGAAAATGCACTGTGGTGTTTTTACTTTTAACTTTTCTTATTAATTAGGTTCATGCAATCAGTGCGAGAACTGTACGTATCAGAGCTGGAAGATAATCTAGTCCTGGCTGCCTGAATGGAGGAGGGCATTGTGGTAGATGGTGCCACCCTTACCCAGAGGCTCAAGTGGGCAGACAAGCTTTGTGCCACTGAAGGATGCTGCTGCCAAGTTTAGTCATGTTGGCTCTAGATCAATTAAAATAAGTTGAGTCTCAGTAAGGAAGTTGCTTACCTTTGCTCACCAACTTGTTTTATATCATAGGCAGTATTAGAACTCAGACCTGTAGCCTGCAGTGTTGCGTGTACTTATCTGCCCTGTAACTACCTTCCTGAATTACGGCGCTCCTCATCCTTTTCTTCTAAAATGTCTCACGTTGGTAAGCTAAGCATACCAGTCAAACCAGAATACTCACTTCAGAGAAACATGTGTTTGGAGTGCACAGTTAAAAGTCTGTCTGATTTTTATGAAAGGATACCTATGTAACATGCTTCATAATTCTTCAAAAGAAGACCTCACAAATCTTGTGACAACTTCTGAGAATACATCAGAGCACAAATTTTTTAAATGGGCTTTGAAATCTCCTAAACTACTCCCAAGGAAACCAGAAGTGTTTCCTCTATGTTGACACAGATGGTTTTTCTACAGCTCAAACCTCGGGGTTTCACCACCTGGCCCAGCTAGTCATCTTCCCCCAGTTAGTCTTGGATATTGTGAAGTGTGTCGGTGTCAAGCATACAGTTTCCCAACGCATCCATTTTGAAACCAGTTGCCACTGCTTTGTCTAATGAACCCTTGCAGAGGAACTTATTGATCACTGTTTTAATCAGCACCTCTTGTTGGAAGGGGTTGGAAAACTGTGACTAAAATTATTTGCCCTAAAGTTATTTGTATTATAAATTCAAAATCTGATTTTTAAAAACTAAGAAAAAGGAAGCTCATACTGAATATTTTTTTCTTATTTTAATGCTTAAACTTCAGGCAGAGTTTGGATAGTAAAGTTCCCTTCTCTCCTGCTTTGGACCTAGATGCCTGCATCTTATCCTTGCCCTGACCTTGTCATTCCCACAGTTGTGCTTTTATCTCACTCATATCCTGGCTTCACAGCCACATCTTTTCTTCTCTGCTCAACACCACTCTGTGATCCCTGCTCTGGACCGTGTCCCTTATTCCAACATGGTGTGGATAAGGTTTGACAGAAGTGCAGTTCTTGCAGACCTGCTTTTTTAATGCTCCGTTGCTTCTTTCCTTTTCATGAGACAACTCTATAATGCTGTCATTTCCCATTTTTAGTCATGGGCACGATCTCCCCCCTCCTCAGAGTCACTACCACCTCCTTCCTGTCTTGTGATCTAGGGAAGACACACACATACAAATGACCATTCAACCCAACTGTTATTTATTCTTCATTATAGTATTTTTTTGGCCAAATGATCTCATTCTTGAAGAATAAGAATAAGTGGCTTATTAAATACATGGTGAGAGAACGTACCATCTCATCTTTGTGCTGGATGTTCTGAATAGGAAAAAAAAATCATTCATCACTTTTTTCTAAAAAAGTTATCTCATTTGTGTAATTAGAGAATAATTAATGAATTGTTGTTGTTGAGAAACACTAATCATAGTAGTTTTCTTCCAATAAGGGTTAGCCAAACCACTTCCCTACATTCTCAACTTCTGTCCTTAAATTTTAAAGTGTTCCTGAAATTGGTGCGGAAATCTACGTGGCCTATGGGAATAGACTGAAAAACAAATGAGTGCATCGGTTGATGAATTTTGTTAATAAAATTGTTTAGTACAGGATAAACGAAATTGAAGTTTCTGGACAGCATTGCGTATGCTTAAAATTTTAAGCTAAAGGTTGGAAGCTAAAATATTTCCTTCTATTAAAAAAAAGAAGCAACTATTTGTCTCTAGTAAATGAGCAGTTTTCTCCTTCTACACAAATTTCATAGAACCCGATTGAAAATTATATCCTTGATATAATTAGAGGCAGGCGCCCAAGATACAGAGGAAACCAATTATCTTCACTGTCCCAAATAAGACCCAAACTCCTTAGTTGGGCCTGCAACCAAGGTTGCTGGGCGTGGCCATCCAGCCTGACTGCCCCTCCCTATCTGCACCACCTCTCTACTACTTCCTGCTTCTGCCTGACAAAGCAAAGTGCCCCACAAGAGATGCTCTTCTCCCTGCGTGCCTCTGCCCTTGCTTTCCCTTTGCCTAGAATGTGGAGAAGTATGCACTGCATCACAAATAGTGGACTGCACCTGCAAGTAATGGCAGGGTGGAGGCTGGGGAGGAGGCTCCCCATTGTCCTGGTGGAGAGTAGCCCCATGCAGAATCTGAGCAGTACAAGAACAGGGAGGGGAGGGAAAGAACAAGTCCTGTTGACCCTGTAGACCTTACACCTGTGCAGACCTCATGAGTCCTGTCAATCAAGGGAGAAATGAGAAAGGAAAAGTTAAACAAACCAAAGCTGTTCCTTTAAAGAGAGGAAACAACAAAAAAACATAGACAAGTCTGAGAATCAATTATGGGAAAACTTTTGTATGTAAACAATTGTAGGTAAACTATATATATGTGGAATATGTTTTTTTTTTCTGGACTGTCATTGTAAGGGACATGGTTAGCTACATGCTGTATGCTAGTAGCCTTCAAACTTCTGACAAAGAAAAACACTGGGCTTGATTCTGCCCTGTTTCCAAGATTCTTCTTCCCTGCAATAAGCAAGAAAGAGCAGTTAAAAGTGAACATGCAGCACCAGGGCAGGGGACATCAGGACCTCTAACTTTCAGTTTTCAGAAAACATAACTAAACAGAGCATCATATTCTTAGAAGCTGGTCCAAAAAGAAACTATATGAACAAAGTGAAATTTTATTTTCTTGATGATAAAGTCATTTAAAATAAGTCTAGGAGGAACACAAGATACTGCTTTTGAACAAGTAAGATCATTTTGAGGAGGGTAACTTAACTTATTCATTTATTATATGCAAATTCATGTGCAACCCTTTTTTTGTTTTTTTTATTGTTGTCTGTCCTTGTTAAGTGTTTACTAAGTACAAGGACATGGAAATGACATGGCCAGCCCAGCCCTTAAGAAGCCCACCATGTCCCTTGGCCCTACCATCCTGTCCATAGAGAGTGGTAACGCCTGGCTGCCTGATGCAGTCAGGGAGCACTCAGATGCTATGGCGTTCATCACTGCCTCTTTCCTAGTCAGAAACCTGAGAAAATCTTCCAGTGTTCAGTGTGCTCCCAGGAGGGTCCCTAGGCTTTGGGAACATTTCCACAGATGATGTTTAGGGCGTGTCCACTGAAACAGTGGTTGGTGGGCCACCAGCAGCTGCCTGTTGCAAATGTGTGCTCTGTGCTGCAGAGTTTGGGATGGAGCCCAGAGATCTATTTGAGTCTTCCCTCCAGGGAAATCCTATACTGTATGTTCTGTGGCTCTCAAGAACCATTACAGTATTCCAATTTTTGGTGTCAGAAAAGTTTTCTTTTGGTAAAGCTGCCTAACTGTTTGTCTGGGTTTATAAAGGGAAAGGTGTTCAGTCTAGTTAGGGATCTTTAATTTTTTATCTGAATGTTCCTAAACATTCCTGTCCGACCTCATCCATTAAAGTGAACCTACACAATAATCAAATCATGTAATGCAGTTTGTTACAAAAAAAGTGTAAATGACAGAGACCAAGAGGTAAAGCTTACTAACTCAACCTTCATCTTAAGCTTTCCTGATTTTAGACTAGCAACTCGCATTTACATTACACTCACTCACTATGTACTATACCCTGTTCTAAAAACTGCTTACATATTCCCCTTTAATTCTTCCAGCAATTCCATGATACTGGTGCTATCATTTCCATTTTACAGTGCACACCAAGACACTGGGAGTTGAGCTCAGGGCTGCTGCATGCCACTACTCCAAGGGCACAGGGACACGTGCTGGGTGCAGTCTGCGCAGTGCGCACAGCAGCCCCAGGTCGAGGGATTCACAGTTAGGAAGCTTCCCTTCATCATGCTTCCCTGACCTACCAAGGGGATCTGTTACAACCTTGACTGTGCCAAGAAACAGTGTGGTGAAATCTGAAAAAAGATTTCCTGTCTGTAATGAAAAGATGCACATGACAAAGAAAAGTACAAATAAATTCAGATAGGTAAGGTTGAAAATGTATTCTTCCTTCAGAAAAATGTATCAGAGAGAGAAAATGACACAGAGACACAGACAGAGAGAGACATAAACATATACACCCCAAAATTAACCTATAGAACAGCAGTTGTGAGTCCCTTGGATAACTTCCCACTTGGCTACACAAACACAGCGATTAGGATCTGGTGCTCCATCAGCCCTGTAGGGTAATCGGTAAAACTGTGTGTTACTTGTGGGTGGTTAGATGTGTTTCAGTTCCTTACATCTACTCATAATAAGTTCATGCCACTCACGCTAAGTTCAATCTTTCAGTGTACACTCACATTACCTCTCCGCCCACAGCACCTGAAATTTTCCACACCCAGCACAAACCCAGGAAGTCCATCTCTTCAGCACTTTTTGAGCAGCTTTCTGTTATGAGAGTAGATTGCTGTGCTCTGAAAATGTCACTCCACCGGCTGCCCTACAGGGGCTGACCTTTCTTCTTAGACCGAAGTCCCTGCTGAACTGTTCTATCAAGGTAGTTTATCCCAAGAGGTTGGCAGATCTCCAGTGTCGCTGTGTGCTCATCTCAGAAAGCTATCTGAGAACGAATATTCTGTCACCCTTTAGCCTTTCACTTGACACGTCTGTTCCCTCCCTGCACCTTGGGTTTCTTTTATGATCTACCCAAATTCAGCACTCCAGCCACCCTCCCTGAGCTTTACCTATTAGTGCTAGAGGGCTGACAATCACCCTTCGGGTCTCTTTCACTGCTTACATTAGGCTTATGGCTATGTTTAAAGAAGCTTTTTCAAAGGCTTGAGAGAAGAGAAAAAATATTACCTGTGATCCTAAAGACTCTTCCTTTTGTAGACTCTTTCATTTTTATGTAATTGAAGGATAATTTTAATGTTTTGTATAGCTGCAGGTACTCACTTTTATATGTCCTCTATGTAAAATTGTGACAGGCTCATTTGCCACATTGCTATACAGATTTTTTGATAGATGTCTCTCAGTGGCCTCCTTATATTGAATCAAGGTGAATCTTTGGCATTGGTTTTCCTCATGATTTTGCTCATCTTATATGGTGTGATGCCATCTACCTCTTTCCCTTTCAGGATGGAAGTTATCAAATGAAAGAGAAAAGAGAAATTGGCAGGAAATCATGTACCTCTCTATAATTAGACATATACTGATTTTTCATGGATTGTGCGTGATGTTTATGGGAATTGGCACAGGGCAATCTCTGTAACCCTGCTGTGCCTTGAAGCACCACCAGAGATGGCTTCATGCACATTGCATTGCTACGTAAACTTCAGGCTTAAATCATAGTCCACACAGTTATAAATATTACACTTCCTGAGGCTGACCAGAACCAAATCAAAACATGGATTTGCATAAATCTAGTTTGCATGAGTTTTTAGTTTTCTAAGAAAAGAAACTGAATATTGTTAGAGCCACAAATACCTTTAGGGATAATTTACTCTGGTTCCATATTCATTGAGGAGACATGTGTACAAGTCTGCTGAGGTATTCTCACCCCCCCAAAAAAAATAGAGTCTAAAAACCTGATACTGAAATGTAAGCAATTTTTATGAAATGAAGAGGCTATAAGATGTAAACCCGATAATTGTTTCATATTAAATACTGTGGTAGAGGTAATTGTGAAGCATTCTAGACCATGTAGTTTCATAAGCATTACAGATTTAAGATTTTTTTCCTAGAGTCCCAAAAGTCAAAATTCTAAAGTAATCAAACACCAAATATATAAGAGTCCATCAAGCTAAGCTAAAATGCACATAAAGATGATAGGATTCAAGTCCCTGACTCTACCAATGACTTTATCTAACCTTGAGTGAATCTGTAAACCTTGGTTTCCCTATCAGCAAAGTGATATTTTTCCTATCTCATGAGAATTCTTGGAGAATTTCTTAAAGAAAGTATAAATAATCATTTGAACCACTCAAGAGGATTATTTCCTATGAAAAAATCCAAGGTGATATCATCAGTAAGGAAGCCACTAATGCCCTGGGATTATGAATCATCTTCTTGTGTTAAAGTGCAATTTTAAAAGATGAAATCTCCTGTAGAAAAATGAGTCCATTCATAATGATTACTTCTATGTCAGTCATATTAAGGAAAGGGCAAAGCATAGCTTGATTTTATGAATTTATAAGTGATGGAACTACATGGAATTTCTTTTTGAATAGTTGTTTAGATAAAGTGCTCATTTATGCTTTCCAAATGTCTTTAAAAGATTACATTACAATACATAATTCCAAAGATACAGCATGAATATTTTTATCACTTATAATTCCCTTTTTCCAAATGGACACACATATTTTTTTCCTGGGAAAGCAAGACTCATTCTGAATCCTCTAAACTTTATTTATCGTTCAGAAAATTACGTGTCCACATGAAACCAACATAAACTATTTGTCCCTTAGGGCTACAGAAAGGCCTCTGCTGGATTTTAACACCTGAGCCTTCCATTTGCAATATTTTAAATGAAAAGCAGGCAGAATTCATAAGAAGTCTTTAGCAGAAAAGTCACATAACATCTCTCAAAGTACAATGAAACCAAATTAGGTTTTGCAAGGTGTCAAAGGAAAGGAGAACTTTCTCACAAAGTCAGTTGACATTTAAAAACACTCTGATTTAGAAGAGAATTAGGACACTATCAATAAGCTGTCTTTTTATCAATTATTTCAAGCAGTACTTATGCCAAAGTTCAAAAACTACAAATGAACACTTCAAATTCTTATTTTTTTTATTTTAGAGAGAGAAAAAAAGAGAAACATAACAATGAAAGCCAGTTTCAAAATGGGTTAGTAGGACAGTTACAATGGTTGATACATTGCATATTGTTGTCTTTGTGGTAGTTATTCAAAGTAGAAAATATAAGCCTATAAATGTGATATCTTGTCTTTACAATATTAGCACGAAACTGTGTTTTTAATGAACTAAGAGAAGCCAGCTGTATTACTATCTTAACTATCTTGTGTATACATATTTTTTCCTCTTCTTTCTGATGTAGAAATCTGTTTGAACCAGCTTTTTCAGAACTTCCAACCTATCAGGAAGGAAAAATAACCTAGAAAGTCCTAAAAGATAAGGCTTATATTCATGGTGAGTAGTTAACGGGCAGGGAACATGCCCTGAAGAGGTCACTTTAACGCTTCAGTGTCTGGTGACCCATTTTTAGTACACCTGTAACAACTGAATGTAATGATTTTTCTCTTCAAATTCTTGTTTTGTATATTTTTAATTTTTCGTGTAACATGAATCTGATGCAAAAATTCCAAAAAAGTCAATATTCAGCATAAATGGGTTAATCACATACATGTACACTGTAGGTGAGATTGTGGAGTTGAGTGGATGTACCCCAGCTGTCCAGTGCAGTCACTTCTGGTGACAATGGGGAGGGGTGGAAATAAAGGGCATTCATGTCACTGAGCACCTACTATGTGCCCATCAACAATCTAAGCGGTATTATTAATTTTCAGAATAGGGGAAAAATCAAAAGAGTTGAGTAGCTGAGAAGAGTCGCATAACTAAAGCAGCTAGGAAGAAAACATGGAGTCCATTGACCTCCAAGTCCCAGGGCCTTCTCTGTCAAATGCCTTCCCACAGCTTTGCATAAAAGAGAAGGACACTGCATTTTGCTTGATTTAAACATACAGTTGATGGTCCCTTCACAGTACCTAGCACCTATGGGAATTTAAATGAAAAAAAAAAGCCTTCTATAAGTTAAAAATAAAAAGGACACTGAAAGAAAAGACTAAATAAATGGGCCTGGGTCAAAACTACGCCTTGTCACTCCCCTCCTAATGGCTCTTTGGAAGAAGCTAAGGATTGAATTATGGAAGAGAACAGACAGAGTTTGCTTGTGACACTGAAAACAAATAAAAAGGAAGAATGAATTGTCCTCTCTCCTAGTTTGCACACAAATGTGTCTATATTTTACTCATAACTGGCCTCAAGAAAAATTGTGCTAGGAAAATAAAATGGTTTATTTCACCAGGACTTTCCCTCCATTCTCAGAGGGCAAATGCTTCTTTATTCATGGCATAGTTTTCTTTCTTTCTTTTTTACTTTTTTTTTTTTTTTTTTTTTTACCACGAATTGAACTCAGGCCCTTGAGCTTGCCAGGCAAGTGCTTATTTTACCGAGCCATCTCTCTGGCCCCCATAGCATAGTTTTCTTATAGAGCTGAAAGAGTCAAGATATCCAAGTTTCTCTGGGAATTAAAAAGCAGCAATTTCTCATGGCCTGACAGTATCGCCCCTCATATTACATTAGGATTTTTAGAATGAACAGTGCTTAGGGCCAGGGAGATGGCTCAGTGGAAGAAGAGCTTCCCTGGCAAGTGCAAGGGCCTGAGTTCAATCCCTGGTTCCACAAAAAAAAAAAAAAAGAAAAGAAAAGAAAAATAGAATTAACAGTGCTTGAGAGATGCAAGAATTCATATAATTTATAATTTCTTTCCAGAAGACTAGGGTAGATAAAAGGGGATACTTAAACCAAAATATTTCATGCATCAGGATATTTTAAATAGCTTGCCAAATTTCTGGCTCCATTAATTACCAAATTTTCTTTCTCATTGTGTGCATGCCAGCTCGCAGTAGGCAGCCACGTTGCCAGCCCCTCTGCATCCACCGTGATTCACTTGCATGCTGACCTTTGATTCTCTTGCTCTGCCTATCACAGAGGCTGCTTGCTCTTTTTGCTTTCTGTGAGACGGTGTTCCTACTTATGGTTTGTGTATAGGTGTCCCCCCAAAGCCGCCTGCAGTCATGGAGTGGCTTCTGGAGTTTGTGATTGATTACTGTGGGTGCGGCTGCTGCACCTGCCCTGGGGCAGGTAGTTTGTATTACAGTGTAAGGTGGGAAGAAAAGCTAGCTGCTTGAGCTGCTGCCACCTCTCCCTGGTGCTCTTGCTCTTTGCCTCCACCATGAAAGGTTGTCCTCTGCCATGTGCCAGGCTGCCTTGGAGCCAGCTGAGTATGGACTGAAGCCTCCAGTAACTGTGAGCTAAATAAACCTTTCCTTCCTTCAATTTGGGCATCAGGTATTTGTCCCAGCAACGAGAGAAGAGTAACTAAGACACCCTACATTGTCGCACCATTTTCATCCTGAATCATGGTGTAACTCCCCTTTGCCAATAACCTAAACCTGTAGCTCTCACTACTAAGGCTGAGTCCCTGTAAGCTCTCCTCACAGATACTGTGTAGCCAATGTAAAGTCACTTATGAATGACCTAAGGCCACAATGAAATCCTTTAGTGTTAAAATGATCAACGATTTTTCTTAACAATGAAAAGCCACCTTGGTTATACCTATGTGGAAGTTGCCGGCTTGACATCAATAGCAGTGTCTTTAAAGAAAAATAAAAGGATCTTTTAAGCTATTTTTTATTTCATCATTCTCTTTGTCACCGACGTTCATTTTTCTCTTCATCGTTGACATCACCATCATCACCATCACCACCATCATCATTATATATCGAACATCAACCATGGACCACAGCACATAGACATTTTAGATGAAACTAAAGCCTAAACAAAGTGTCTTGAGCAAAGCAACACCTCTTTGTCACTTGAAAGGAATTTGGTATTACAACATGCAAGACAACAGTATAGGAGATTTCCAAAGTCAAGACAACACCCTCTTTCAGCCCCCTACTGTATCCTACCTTAGAAGAGGCCCTAGACCTCATATTCCAAAAGAGCTGCTGAATCTCCATCTATAAGTACCAAGAAGCAGGAGAAAAGAAAGATAGAGAGAAAAACAGAGTGACACCTACCCCTCATGTGAAGTTCCATAGCGCCCTATTGCTTACATTTCATCGTCAGGACTTTAGTCAAATAGTAAAAACTGATAATGGAGAGAAATTGCTCCTGGAAAATTGAGTCATTTATTCTGCCTCGCAGCACATCCATCTTAAAAGGCTTTTACTAAGGCAGAAGAATGTTGGAATAGAAAACTAGGAATCTCAGCTCTAATTATCACTCTCAGACTATCAAAAATAAATTCTCCTTCTAAATCAATGACAAAGAAAACTAAGCATTTATCACATTTTTCAGGCTTTTCTTAACAATTTAACCTTACAAAGTCACAAAGCCCAGTAATGTTTATTAAGAAGAAAAAGAGAACTGCAGAAATATCTCTGTGGTAGGTTGTGTGCCTGCTTGCCAAGCATGCACCAAGACCTGGTCCTCAACACCAAAAAAAAAAAAAAAAAAAGGAGAAGAAGAAAAAGGGAAGGTAGGGACAGCAAGAACTCTTTTAAGCAAATATGCAAAGTATCTATTTTAATAGTCTACAGCATGACACGATTTTAAAAAAAATTGCTTATACATAAAGTTGTGTGATACTGCGTGTATTTTCCTATGGATTTTGTTCCTCTAGAGAACCCTAGCCAATACAGTATCTATTCTCATAGTTTTCAGCTTTTAGCTAAAAAAATTTTTAAAAATCTGGAAAGATTCACTTATACATATTCTAAAATAAGACAAAGCCAGCAGGACTTCATCTTGTAGGGTTGATAGTGGCAGTGCCCTCTGATACTCTCTGCCATTAGATGCAGCACATAGGCCTCCCACACACACACTGTGCCCCTTCTCGCTTGGCCTGAGTGACTCCTCACCTGGTCCTCCTGGCCTTTCCTCTCCTGTCATTCCCGTAGCGAAGGCCTTTGCATGGCCTGCCCTGCACGGCACTCCCACTTGCTCCAACCTCTTGAGATTTATGTATGGTGTCAGTGAGGGACGCGTTATCATGACCTAAAGTTTATCATACAGTTCTACTAAATGGTGAAAGCCTCACCATCTCGGTTTAGTCTATGCTCCTGCATTAACCCTCGTACTGCTTTCTGGGCCTAACATACACAGCAGGCCTTCATCGATGACATTAGATTAAAAAAAAAAAAAAAATGAGGAGGTGGAAAGGCAGATTTCTTAATAAAGCTGCACTAACTTCCCAGCAAATCTAGCACCAGGAAGTAAAGAAGCCGTGAAATATCAGCGTCATCATCCAAGAAAGCACAGGTGGCAGTGGGGCTGGGGGCAGCATGATGTCCTTCAAGCACAACCTGGCAGCAGCGAGAGACTGTTCAGTTAGAACACATAAGTCTCAAAGGCTGATGATCCGAGAAGGTGCCTGACAACGGTATGGGAGGGATCAAGGTCCCAGCCACAACAGGGCCAGAGTTCCAGAGCAGCAGAGGACAGACCCTGCTGGGCAGGCCGGGCCAGTGCCACTAACCCAGTACCACTAACCCTTGTAAGCAGAAATTGCAGCTCATTTACTGTTCTGTTGCCAGCACCTGGCACTCTAAAGCTCCATGCAGATTTCAAATAAATACTCGACCTTCTAGGCAACTTTTCCATGATCATCCGATGATTTCAGGCTCCAGCTGCTTCTTGCAAAAGCTCCAGAGTCCTCAAGCCTTTAAAGTTTGTCAATTTCACTTTATGTGAGCAGTGTAGCAGCTTCCTTCTTTATGTTTGAAAAGCATCATTCTCCTAGCTCTGTGCAGGACTTCCTTGGTCATAGGCAATGTTGTGTGCAATTCCACCAGTTATTTTCTGTAAAAGGAAAGCTCCAGACTTAAAAGGAAGGAATTGGTTTAATAAAATAAAAAGAGAAATTACCTTATATATATTCCATTATATATATTCTATTATATATATAATTGCCATGTATAATATTAATGCCATATATATATTAATGCTATGCATAATTTGAAGTCATACTGACAGTGTATATTGTTATGAAAAATGCTTACAAGAAATTAAACAGACAGGAAAAGCAAGACAAGTTTGGAGGGCCAGCCAAATACCTCAGCGGATTAAAGCGCCTGCAAGAAGGTGCAGGGGCCAGGGTTCGATCCCCCACTGAGATGGCAATTGAAACCAGGCATAGTGGGCCTATAGTCCTAGCTCTGGGGAAGCTGTAAACAGGCGGATCACTATGAGTCTGATCTAGTAGTGAGACCCTGAATACCTGTAGACCCTTCCCTAAAGAATACCAAAAAAAATGGAAAAATCCAACAATGTTCACAACATGCTAAGCATAAAAGCTTCTAAGGAAATAATCTAAAGCATTGACTATAATTATCTCTGCCTCCTGCAATAATAAGTGATTTTTAAAATTACTGTTCTTTACTTTGCCATTCATTAACCTTCCAAAAAACTTCTTTAAAAAATAAAATAGTCCTCTACTGGGAATTTTCCCGGAGGATCTGAAAACATCATATCATAGTGATATATGTGTGCC
>NDGN011557907.1:5892-16655 GCA_002564285.1 Tympanoctomys barrerae | reverse complement strand
TTAAAGACTAGGTCCTTACCACAACAAGAATTTTTACCTATTTTCTAGCACAACTTTGTTTTAGATGTGTGATTTTCCTAGAGGGAATTATTATAGATGTAAATGTGAGTTGCTTCACAAGCTCAGATAAGTTTTTGATTGTTTCATTATAAACAAAAATTACAAGTTTGTGATTGTGTGTGTGTCCGTGTTGAGAACATTTTTATTTTTACACAGATTGACATCTTTTCTGTGAAGAAGTGTTAGAGTTTGCAGGACACTGTTTTTGGAATATTAATCTAAGGGATAAATGCGCAACATTTTCATTGCTCCATTAATTTGTATAGTCAGGCTCGAAGGAATTCACTGGTAGGTCACTTTGATAAATACTTAGGCTTCAAGTGCTGTTTCCATTACTGGTTATGGTCTTATGTACCTGTAGTTTTTCTTATGAGTACCTTGCTTTCCTTTGACTTGTACATTGTCACTAGTGAAAATTATTAAATGGTCTCCATGTGACTTTTAGAATTAGTTTTAGGAAGTAAAGTGAGTATGTGGCACTTAAGTCCTGCCTTTATGTATTTGTTTCAGGGAATTAAACAGTAAAAGGCAGTCAGACCATTTGGTATATTCTAAAATAGACACTCACCAGTGAGAAATACAGGAATTAACTGGGTGGAGAAATCATTCCAAGCTCTGCTGAGTTTCTCTTGGCAGACTGGAAGGAAAGAGGAATTTAAATGAAGGAGAGAAGGTGAAAGTCAAAGGTCCAGAGGCCTGCACATGAGTGAACTTGATTGTACTATAGGACTTTTGTAGGAAGAAAGGGGACAGGTAGAAAAGAGTAGGGCTAACTGGCAGTATAGCATCAATTTAAGGCATTTGAAAAAACAAAATGTGGAACATTGAAACTGTACTTTGCTGGTCAAACCAAACTTTTGTTTTGACAACTTCCATTCAGCAGTGGAATTTCAGGTGGTAAAGCTAAGCTGTTCACAGAATATAGCAACATAAAGAGGACCACAGAGAATCACAGAGGAATGAAGTCTGTAGCATACCTTCCCCGGCAAAGGCCTTGTTACTTTCATTTGTATTCACTATACTTAGTACCAAATGAGAATAATTTGAAATATGTATGAATGGAGCCTATCCTGATGGCTCTTTTCATTAAACATAGGCTTTTGAATATTGGAAGTCTCAAGAACATCACTGAGATTATTTGAATGACATCAGATTTTCTAGGCTATACCATTATCATATATTAGACAGTGTTTTATGTACTCAAAATAAGTTTAGCTCTTTAGCTCCCACTTTTTCAATTCTTAGATTTATCTTTACTTTCTAAAAAGATTTTAACCTATTGATGAACAAAAAGAGAAAGGGTATATGAACATTTTTCTTTTTCATTTTTAGTATATTGTTAAATATTTATGATTTTGAATAATTATTTCTTGTTTTTATGGGTTTACTAGTATCTAAATAGTAAAATGGCTACTTTGTACTGAAAAAATCTCATGTCAAATAAAATAACTTAAAGCTGCACAAAGTCAGTATCAAATATTGTTCTTCAATCTGGAGAAGGTCCAATTTAAAGCCAGGTCAAATGACCCATCCTAATTGTCATAGTGTTTCATTGGAAGGAATAAAATCCAGATTGTCTGTGTTACCTTCTAGTCCTTTATCTGTTATTCCCCACTGCTTTAAGACTCAGTTCAAAGGCCAGTGGAGTTCTGGCATTTAAAAGAAAAAGTGTAATTTTATCCAGAGAAGGTAAATGTATGCCCTAAAATGAAAGAAAGACCAGAGGTCCAGACTATGGCCAGGTGTTCCTGGAAAGAGCTAAATTGGATAACTAAATTGAAAAGAGTTGCCTGCTCTTATAAAGAGAGTTTGTTGCTGTCTATTTAATTAGCAGGGTCTTAGCTTGTTTATTTATGTTTCTGATCTTCCTTGGCAATTCATATTCTGTATGAATATCAACATCTCAATATGTTTATAGCTTGGCTGTGCCACCTCTGGCATTGAAGTAACTGTGATGCACAATCTTATATGAAGTAAAACCACCAACTAACCTTGGTTCCTACTTCTCTTTTAAATCTATTTCCCAGATGCTGATGACTGATTATAGGGAAGCATGACCAGCTCTCCAGTGCAAAAAACAAAGTTAAAGCTGCAGCATAGTAGTCATTAGAACTTGTAGAAAAGTAAGAAAATTTCTAGTTAACGAAATCTGAATTAGTCAAAAAGGAGAAGAGTGTGATTGGTGCTGGATAACCTAAGGGGATGGGAGGGAGTAAAGAAGTATGGTATAAAATGCTGAATGTAGGAGTATTAGGCCAGTATCAAGACCTACAGTTTCCTTATAGATAAAATGAGAAGTGTGATATTTGGGAGAGCCTTAGAAGTTTGTTTCGAGCAGTAGACCAAAGGGCCTGCAAGATTTCCTGATACAGTGCTCACCCTTATATTGTGAGAAATGAATCTGGACTTAAATTTGGTGATTATGGAGACCAGCCAATGATTTCCCAGCAGTTATTAAAGGATGTGTTTTGTGGACATTGAAGGAAGATCTAAATATTAAATAATAATATATCTTCCAGTAGGCTGAATTTAGCTCATTATACAAACTCAGAAATTTTTAAATTTTGTTTTGTTTTGAGATAGGGTCTCACTATATAGTTCAGGCTGGCCCTGAATTTACTGTGCAGCCTAGGCTGGCCTTAAACTTGCAGTGATCTTCCCAGTTCAGCCTTCTAAGTGCTAAGATTATGGGCCAGTGTCACCATGCCTGGAAAGAAGCTATTTTTTTTTTTTTTTCCCCAAAGGGACTTTTTTTGGTCTTATTTTTACTATTTTCTTTTTTGGTACCGGGAATCAAACTCGGGGCCTCGCACTTTCTAGGCAGGCGCTGTGCCACCGAGCCACATCCCCAGCCCGAAAGAAGCTATTTTAGAGAGTATGAAGTTTGACTTACTGATGAGATTTAAAAATACCAATTTCATGATATTTTGTTATTTGTTGCTTATGGATATACCTGTAAGGTAAACCACAAAAGATTCTGCAACATGCTAATGTATAGTCTCAGCAGGAAGAACAGCTTGTTGTAGGTGCAAAGGCTTTTTATTGGTGTGGGAGGCAGCTCAGGGAACTTTTTGTGGAGTTCTTTGAGGCTACAGATCCTAATGATGGTTAGTAGTTTAGTGTGTGTAAGTTGGGGGATGCGGGTGGGCATAGAAAGTGAAATTGTATTGGGTAGAGCACAGGTGAGGTGGAGATGCCAGTGTGTGCAGAACGCCAGGTTAGCACTGGAAGATTTGGGAGGGACAAGCCGGTGATAGGCAGAGACACTTATCACCTAGCAGGCTGAGTTCATTCACGGAAATCGGTTTTTCAGAGTCAACTTTTCCTTTTTGTGATGTCTTTATTTTTCCTTTGATTTTTTAAATCATTTTCCATTTCTCTGTAGAGAATATTTCTTATTTTTTTTTAGCTTCTTTAGTTGGATAATTAGTTTAGTAGTTGCTCTTTTTCAGTATCAACATTTGAAGTATAATTTTCCTGAAAGCACTGCTTTTGTTCTATTATTTGAGTTTTCAGCTACTGTTATCATTTATTAAATTGTTTTGTTTTTATTTGGATTTACTTAGTTTATAATTTAGACATGTTTGTTTTTTAATTTTTAAGTTTTATTAACTTGCATTGATGTCTATGTTAATTGTAGTCAGAAAGTATACTGTGCATTGTTCTTGAAATTTTGATTTATAGATTAATATATGATCAATTAGAAATATTCACATGTGCTTGTGAACCAAATTTCCCCTCTAATTCTAATTTCTATGAATGCTTAAGAAATCTAGCTTTTTAAGTACTATTTATATCAGCTTCTTACTGAAATTTTAGCTTGCTTTTCTCATTCATAATTGAGAGAAATATGCTGAACTTATTATAGAACATTGTTTATTGATTGCTTTGCTCTTATTTTTATGTAAATTTGGGCAACTTTTTAATATTTTTTTCTTGTCGTTTTGAGACAGGGTCTCCCTCTACAGTTCAGGCTGGCCTTGAGCTCACTTTGTAGCCCAGGCTGATCTTGAACTCTCACTGATCCTCCTGTCTCAGCCTCCTGTGGTCTGGGATTACCGGTGTGCATCACCATTCCTGGTTAAAAAAAACTTTTTAAAGTACATATAATATTAGAATTATTCTATCTCCTTTGTGAATCTAAACTTTCAGCATTTAATACGTAAGGGGATGTCTTTCTCTGTAATACCTGTTGTCATTAAAGCTTACTATTTAATGTATCTTTGTTGTTTGGATTGGTATCTGTCTATCATGCCTTTTTCTTCCCCATCTTTTTATTTTCAATATTCTTATGTTTAGATGTTTCTCTTACAAAAATAGTTGAGGCTGAGGATGTGACTCAGTGTAGAACATTGGCCTGGTATGCAAGAGGACCTGGGTTCAGTCCCTTACTGTCACTCATACCCACACATACCACCACCACCAATAGCAGCAGCAATAGCAAAAACAGCCAGATATTAAAACCTAGTCTGGCACTCTCATAAGACTTGTGAGATGTACATAGATTTATGTAATCTGTACCCTTTCTAGATTTACTTTTAATTTTTAAAAATGTTTATTAAAATATATATATATATATATATATATATTTTTTTTTTTTTTTTTTTGAGATAGGGTCTCACTATGTAGCCTAGGCTGGCCTCAAACTCACAGCAAACCTCCTGTGTCTTTCCCCAGAGTCCTGGAATTAATAGGCATGAAATGCCTTACCCATTGACTTGGTTGTTTTTAAGCATAACATTGGTTTTGATTTATATGAAATTGGCCATTTGCCTGTTTTTCTTGCAGGGCTGATTGTCCTTCTTGTATTACTTTCCTATTTTTTGAAGTATGTCATCCATTCATTTATGCAGTCAACAGGTATTCATCCTTTCAACAGGTATTTATGCAGTACCAAGTATTTATTCAGTACCTAAGAGGTATTAAGTGTTTTTTGGGGTGCTTGACAAATGTTAGTGAATAAAATATATAAGGATTCCTGTCCTCGTAAAGCTTACAATCTGTGGGTAAGACAGGCAGTTTAAATAATGTGAGAAAACATTGTACAGTTTAAACAATACAAACATTAATATTTAGATGGTGATGAGATTTTATAGAATGAAGTAGAGTAGCAAAAGGAGAGGAAGTGTTTTCCTGAGAGGGCGGGAGGAAGTGCGAAGAAGGTGAGGACAGGTAGCAGTGTTAAGTAGAATGGCTTTCAGGACTTCTTCAGTAATGCTTTCTTGGTAAAACTATTATACTGACATATTTATAAATGTATTTATTTTTGTTGCTAAAGGGGTAATTTTGTTGGTTACTCTTTTCTAGATTTGTACTTCCCTTTTTGGAAAGATACCATACCAACCACTATCTTTTAGCAAATTGAACTTTTGGGAATTTGCCTGTCATTTTGGTAAAGGTGATCTTTTTTTATTTGCTTTTTTTCTTTTCTTTCTATTTTCCTGGAAATGTAGATTCTTGTTTTCCTTCATGTCTGGAAAATCTGTGCCATTTTCCTATTTAAACATTTTCTTTCCTTTATTAGACCCCCCCCCCACAGTTAGATTAGACTTTCTATCTCTTTCCATCTCATATTTCCCTTTCTGCTTACAATTATAGTAAAATGTGTATAAAGCATGTCTTATATTCAGAAAAAAGTTAGAGAATTTATTTGTAATGTTTGAAATTCTTAATTGTGTTCGTTAAGTTAATACATTGTCTATTTTTTGTTTTGTTTTGAAAGGAAATTTTTTATGCAGTGAACTGTACACATAGTAAGTGTGCAATTTAGTGAATTTTTACCTGTATATAATTATGTAACCCATACCCTTATCAGATGTAGACTATTTCCATTATTCTGGAAAGTTTCCTCATGTCTACAAGTTGGATTCCTCTCTGCCAACAGAGAACTCTTTCCTACTTCTTTTTCACCATAGTTTTACTTGTTCCAAAGCTTCATACAAATGAAAACATGTACCAAATACTATTTGGTATTCAACTTCTTTTACACATCATGTGTCTGAGGCATTATCCTTGTCTTTGTACATATTATCTATTCCTTTTCACTGGCTGAGCAGTCTTCCACCATTGCTGGTGCTGTAATTTGTTTACCGGAGTACTCTCTTGATGCTTGAGTTGTTTCCAGGATTTGGCTGTTGTGAGTAAATAAAGGTGCTCTAAACTTCCTTGGGTTATTTTTTTTAAATGTATTTTGATTTCTCTTAGGTAAATAGTTATGAGTTTAGTTGCTGGGTCATAGAAAGCTTTATAGTTAATGTAAAATTTAAAATTAGAAAGCTGTAATTAACATTTAATCTAGACAAACAAGAAGTCAAATATGTTTAAATTGATTTGTGAAGTCCTTAAGATTCATTCTATGAGTTTAATAGGATGAATACAATTTAGTAATTTAGTTAATTTCATCCTAAGGAGTTTGTCAGAATAATTATCATGCTTAAAATCCTTAATTTCTGTTTTAACTCTAGTAACGTAGGCTTAATGTCTTTAACCAGTACTTTGTTATATATAAATGTAAGTTTAAGAATATGTATTAGTTAAACAGCAAATAAATGAAAATAAAAATGATTTAAAGCTACATGAAACTGCTTTTGTGTTTTTTTTATTGTTCATTTGGGTAATAATTTATTATTATGAGTGTGTTCATCTGGTCTCTACTGTTGCTCAAAGATGCTTATTGGACACTGAGGCTGTCACACTGCTTTATTTATTTATTTTTATTTTTAGGGAAGTTGTCTACAGGGTTTTCAGGCTCTCACTCCTAGATTGGACTATAGTGATTCTCCTGCTTACAGCCTCCCAAGAGCTGGGTTTACAGGTGCATGCCATCATGCCCAGTCTCAACTGCTGTCTCAGTGTGCCCCGGGGGCGGGGCCAGCACTGCAGGCCCTGGGATCAAACCCCCAGCCCCTGTGCCTGCTTGCAGGTGCTTTAATCCACTGAGCTATGTGGCTGGCCCTTCACACTGTGGGGTTTTTGAAGAGAAAAATAAATTAAAACTATTGTCTTTTTCACCTGTAATGTTGCAAACTCTTGAACACTGGATAGAAATTCTTTCAGATGGAAAACATTGTCCTTTGCTGTTCTTGGGGATTTGGAACTTTTTGGTGATACTCTGCGATTTTTAGATGATCCTCTAGAGCTTTGTTATGGCTTGAACCTGTGGTTAAAACTATAGTCCAGTGGGGCGTATTGGCTCACACTTCTAATCCCAGAATTAAGGAGGCTGAGGTAAGAGGAGTGCCATGAGTTCATGGCCAGCCTGAACTACATAGTGAGACTCTGTCAGTAAATAAGTAGATAGACAGACAGACGTGAAAGAAATGAACAGAAAAATTATAATTCAGAAATAACATGAAATTTCTTTGAAAGTATGGATCATCCACTTGATATTTATTTTGAGCTGAAAGTTTCTAACCTTTGTTGAATAATTTGAGAAATAAAGATTTTTTTGTAGTAAAAAATTTTTTATTGTGTGACACCAATTTGTATAGTTCCATAGACATTCAATGCAAGTCTATTAAAGAAAACAAAATACTACTGAATAGACATCTTTACTATAGGTTCCAAGAATTGCTGTTTATATTTTGGTCAGCAGCACGTGATTTTCTGGAAGAAAGGGAAAGGTTATTATATATTCCTGTGTCCAAATTTCCCCTGAATCGAGCCAGTCCACATACATGAAAACAGGCAATTCTAGCTAAATTAGACAAGGCTTAAACATATGTGACCAGCTCTACCACAGTAGTCCTGTGGTCAGAGCTAACAATGGCAGATAGACACAGAGCCAGGTCTCCATGCCTGGCAGCTAGAACCGTCTGGCGGGTTTCAGATACTCAGAGGTTAAAGCTTTATGTAGCATTGTTGTGCTGTCACAATGGGCACAACTAATCTGCTTTTCTCAGCTGGAAGCTTATGCTAGTTATAATACTGCTCTCAAAAGTGACAAAGGCATATTAGGTGGGTTTGTTTTATTTAAGCAAAGTATTCAGGGTAGAACTCAGTGGTAGAATGCTTGCCTAGCTTGTGGCACCCGGTTTGATCTTCAGCAAGGCATGTGCACACACAGGCGCGCGCGCACGCACACACACACACACACACACACACACACAGAGCTTAATTACCATATAGAAAAACTCAAGAGGTACCAATTTCAAGGTGCATTCTTATATTTAAGAGTCATTCTTACATTTTAACTATTGATATTTGAATACTTATTCTGAGAAATGACCATATTAATAAGACAAATGAGTGATAAATAGAGTCTTTAGGCATATTTCAGAGTTAAAGAACAAGTTAATACCTGGCAAACGCAAGAGCCTGAGTTCAATCCCTGGTTTCACCAAAAAACCAAGCAAAACAAAACAAGCCACCAGGTTAAAGCTTTGAAGCAAGTTAGAGGTATGATGTTCTGGTGGGAAGTATCTTAAATTTGTTTCCCGAAGTTTATTTTAAAGTAGTTTATGTGTGTTACTTCATTTAACTTTAATAATACTTTTGTAATAGCCATTTCCAGGTTGGAGCAGAGGAAAATAAACGTGCTTACTAATTTTCTAATGACTTCAACAAAGTTTTATTTCAGTGGTTCTATAATTTTTGCATTCTTTTAGATACATGTGTTAATTATGAGGAGAACTATAATTTTTACAGTTGCTTTTGAGCCACCATTTTATGGAAAAAGCAGAAAGAATAGCATGTTTCAGTTAACAACAATAGATGCGTGTATATCTGTGTGTTGCATGCATTTTTAAAGTATTTATGAAGTGTAAGACTGGAATATTAGCTCTGTATAGTAAAAGTCATTGTATGTTTTTTAACCTGAGATTTCATTCCCATACAAATGAGCTCTGTGAAATTATTATGGCAAAAATACCAGTGTTTGTCTTTCACTCAATTTATCTGCACTTCATAAAAATGTTTAAATATTACTTCATCATCCTTAGCTCTGCTTTGCAATGTATGAAGTCTATGAAATAATTCTTAAATATTTATGAAGTAATTCTGAGTTTTGCAGGTGTTACAGACCCTTAGGAATATGTAGTGTAATTTAGAAAAGAATCCTGTATTCTTTGCATGATTTTTCATTTTGTAAAACTAGGTTACTATAAATCCATACATGTAAAGTCTTGTTTTGCTGACATCAGTTTTTGCATCCTTTCAGAAGAGTTAGGTATGAAAGTTCACAACACACTGAAATTACTGTAAAATTACTTTATAGATATATGTGTTGTGTGCATGTTATATATTGCATCTGTAAAATTCTATTTTGTAGAGTCCTGGGTAGGATCAGCAGTTGCAGTTTATAAAAAGATTTTGAAAAATACACTTGAAAGAGCGTGGTTTTGTGGCTGAGAGTGTAGCTTAGTGGTAGAGCACTTGCCTGGCATTCATGAGACCCTAGAATTGATGCCCTGCACTATGTAGGGGAAAGGTTGTGAGCATTCTCAGCACACAGGCAGACACACACACACAGACACACACATACAAACACACACAGTTGGAGTTACTGTGTGAAGTAATATGTGTGTCAGTTAGCTTGACTTCACCATTCTAGAATCTATACTTAACATTTTTTATACTGTAAGTATGTGTGTAATATTTATTGTCCATTAAAAATAACAAAATGACCTTCCTTCAAAGGTTAGAGGATGAAACAGGAAAGATACCATGATTATTCATGAGAAGCAATTGTCTTTATCAAGGAGGACAGATGAAAACAGTCACTTTATATTGTACCTTAGCTAGGGAATAAAAGTATGTAAGACTTTCTAAAATCAAGACAGAACTGGTATTTATTTATACCTCTACACAGGTATAGGTGGCCAGAAAGGCAAGAGAAGTAGAAGGGAGGGTGGACATGGTAAAAACACTATATATTCATTTATGGAAATGTCACAGTCAATCCTATTAATTTATACAATTAATATTCATCACTAATGATAATAAAATATATTATGAAAATAAAATGTATGTGAAGGTAATGAGACCAGAATAAAACAATTTAGGAAAAAGGCCCTGTAATTTTCTGAAAATAATCTTTAAAAAACTTACTCTTTCTTGACTTTTATATTTTTATTGTTGAGGAAAACTAAATCTGTTCATTTGTATGAGAATTGTGTATTTCCAAAACAAAACTACAGTGTAAGGTCAATATTTTGAATATTTTCTATTATGTCTGTGGCAATTGGATGGTGCTGTCAGTTCATAGTTGAACAAGGCAGAACTAAATATTTTCTGTCCTTCAGCAGTTTTGATACATACGATAACATTTGCCTTGGAATGAGTGGAGCAGGCCTTCGATTGATAAAGGGTAGGGTGCTGTCAGCCCTGGTCCCAAAGCAGGATGTGTGGACCAGCATCGACCTTATTTGCAAGGTTGTTAGATGTGCAGTCTTTGCCAGGATCCAGATTACTACTCCATTAGAATCTGCACTTACACCGGTATTTCAGCTGCATACACATTACAGTTTGAGAACATGAGATTTGGCAGCTAACGAAGAAATAAACCTGAAGTTGCAAGGATATAAATATTTTGAATTTGTTTATTAAAACAGTAGAACACATCTTCGCCTTAAAAATATACAAACAAATGGATTATCCATTTGTTTCTAGAATAAAGAATTTCCCCACCAGTGCATTTCTGTATTTTGTTCTTTCTTTTCTTTTCTTTTCTTTTCTTTTCTTTTCTTTTCTTTTCTTTTCTTTTC
>NDGN011557903.1:1680-15877 GCA_002564285.1 Tympanoctomys barrerae | reverse complement strand
ATATATATATACATACATACATACATACATACATGTAGAAGTCACTTATATAGCTCATTTTGTATGAAACACCTTCCTGTGTTAAAATGAAATGAAATGAAATGTTTCCTTAGGTTTTGCTATTGAATTACATGATTGCTGAGGGCAAGAATTTTGAGTGTTTTCTATCTTAAAGTTGTTCCACAAAATTTATTTACTTTAAATTACTGAGCGAAATTTGGGTAACAAGTTGTCTTGCAACATACTATAAAGTTTATTGGAAATTTGCAGTAGCAATTTTTTATTCTCACCAGATATTGTCTTTTAAGTGAAACATAATCATTCATCTTCATAGTATTGATTTGCTTATAGCACCCATTATTTAAATAAAACATAAAGATAAATGTCAATTCATTCGTCCTAAATTCTCATTGTGACAAACCAATAAAAGATATTATGAAATATCTCGTGTGGAGTTTAGGTACCACTAATAAAGACTAAACATTATTGACTTTTCCATGCATATAGTAGTTGCATTTTAAAAATTGAAAAATACAACTTTGTATCTAACAGTGTGCTAATTATGTAATTAGGATAGAATTACATAAAATATGTACAGAAAAGTGATTTACAGAATATTACACTGCAGGATTATTTGTAAGATGATAGTGATTTTTAAAAAAAAACTTGTCTTCCTGTGTTTTAAAAATTATAAATAGTAAATATATATGATATATGAAAGGCTAATAAAATGGCCCTTTTAAAATATTCATACTAATTGGTTTTGAAATTGTGTCATTGTTATTTGTCTCTCAATAAAATTAATAAAAAATTAAAATAAATAGCACAGTAAAATAATTACAGAATCCCCAATAAGCTAAAGGTAAATATTCTAGAACTGTAGGGCTCCTACTTTATGATTTTCTTTTGTAATGATTATAAGCAAACAACTGAAGTATGAGGGCCAAATACATTTACGAAAAAGTATGTTAGAATTTTGGCTGAAGTGTGAAAAGCTGAAAATTATCATAAATTTCGAGAAAACAATGACAAAGAATCAGTAATAGAACTCAGAGGATATCTCTTACCATATTACATTAAAATAATTTTCACTCAATAGTCATATCCTATTTTAGTACTTTTTCTGTTTGTGAAATCTATTTCCTGAGGGTAGGTACATATGAGTTTATGAAGGCTTTCACTTCTAGGTCATAGAGGCCAGAAGTCCAAGATGAGCTCCTGCACCCACCAAGGATCTATGCTGCTCCCTGACACAGTGGAAAAGCAGAAGGCCAGGGAGAAATAGCAGGAGATGAGCGTGCTGAATTCGGGTTATAAGTGCTTTTCTGTGATAAGCATCCCATTTTACAAGAATTAACCCATTCACCAAAACAACTGAAAAATCCCATTTGCCAACACCAAGCAAGGTTTTACTTTGGGAATCAAATTTAAACATGTCTTTTAGAGTGCTGGGAGGGATTATTGTATTCAGATCATAGTATAACCCTAGTAGTTACTGAGTTATTCATTTATTTTTTAATTTTAAACCTACAGCAGCTCCATGCCTCATTGGAAAATATCACTAACTGTATTGTGTAAGCTACATGAACAAGGTAAAACTCTTTTGATGTTTTATACACACACACACACATATATATATATATATATTTTAAAAATAAGCTGAATTTAATGGAAATTGTAATCTATCTGCCTGATTACAACAAAATATTATTGGCATGAAATAGATAAAAGTGATGAAAAGAGGCATTAGAGAGCATTGATTTAACAATTGCCTCATACTGTAGAAATAAAAACTAAAGAAAAATGGACATATCAATAATAAAGTGATCATTAGGTAACTTTATCTCCTAAGTCTCTCATATGCATAGGAAAGTACATGTTTCTGATGCATGGAAGAATATGCAGATGTCTTAACACAGTGATCCTTAAGCTTCAGAAACATTGAAACAAGGTCAGTAAGCTGCAAGGTTACATGAGAAGGGAAGCTATAGTGAGTTCTATCCTGTAAGCCATGCTGTACAGAAGAGAATTTTGGGCTATAATTCTAATTCCCAATGATGTGTTGTGTTAAACATATAGGATTGATGTGGAAAAATGGGAGGTGCATGACTCAGGGTGGAGCAGCAAATAGTGGATACCCACATAACAGGGAATTTGGGTATAGATTAATGAGATGACTTTTGATCAAGGCATGGTTAAGGCTACAGGGACAGCAGGGTTGGCTAAGCATCCCTGACTTGACACCACTCTGAAAGGACAAAGAAAGAGTACAGAAACCTGAGGAAAAGGACAGTTACAGAAAAATGCTTGTGACAATGAAATGTGTTATGCTAGGCAAGGAAAGCTATCATTGCCAACCAGTGTCTGTTAAAGAAGGAGAAGGTGACAAAATAACCAAACCCTCCTTTCCTCCTGGTGGACTCAGATTGGCCATACTGAAAGGAAACCAGAGATTATGGAGACCGTCCATCGAGTTTCCACTCTGGAGGACCAGGGTAGGGTGGAGAAGGGGATATAGCAGATCTGGAGGCCCAAACAGGAAAATGGAGCTTAGGGGTGAGTGAAGCAGGAAGCCAAACATTTGGACTTGAAAGTAACAGCGGTGATCTAGGTTAGAACAATGTTACTTAGGCTAGGGAGGTGCTAGGAGATTATGTAAGAAAGAGAAAAATCAGATACTGAGAAGGTGGTGCTACCAGTTTAGGGGCCTATTTCTATGCCATCTCCTGTTAGTAGTCTCTCCCTGGTTACATTGTCCTTAATATTATAAGACAGACTCAATAATTATGAATTTTTATACATGATTATGAGTCTACATATAACAATTTTATTGTTACCTTTAAATTTTTAATTTTATTGAGCTGTATTTACCAAGTAGCTTTATGTTCCTCTTAATAGTTTTATGAAGAAGACATTTATTGCTGGTTTTTTCCCAGTGGAGAAACATGTGAAATGAAAGATTAAATAGTGCAAGATAAGGAAGAGCTCCACATTTGAATTCAGCCTTCTTCTTCTTCTTCTTTTTAAAATTTATTTGGTACAGGGTCTCCCTAGCAGCTTGGACTGATCTTCCTGTGTTCAACCTCCCCAGCGCTGGAATTACAGGCATGCACCACCACACCCGGACTTGGTCAGAGGCTCAGTGTTCCCAGGGGTGGGGCAGGCGCAGCATGTGGTGCCGGAGATTGAAACCCCATCCCTGTGCTTGCCTAAGCAGGCACTTAGTCCTCTAAGGTACCTTATCAGCCCTGAATTCAGCCTTTTTCACCATCTGGCCCCCAGATCACACCACCTCCCACACTTCCCAGTTTTTGCCTAGCTTCCTATTCCTCTGCAGGGATCCTGTGTCTGGTGCAGGCTTGATGCATAACTATCTCCTAACGCTGACTCCAAATTCATAATATACCAAGGGGACAGAGAATGTGACAAATATTAAAGGTTATATTGCACCATATAAAAATAGCAACTGAATGAGTGGTGTGGCCCATTTGGAGGCATGGGTAAGATTGTCTTCATTTCATGAAGTGGAAAGTGGGATGAAATAAGAGCTACAACATGCTTATGCTGTTAGGAGGAGATTTGAAGATCCAATTCTGTGACATATATCCAGATTTAATTGTACTGAGATATCAAATGGGCCCTATTCTGTAATGTCAAGATACAAGCTGATCTCCACATCTAGTACAACTTTTACCAATTTGAAGTTTCATCTGATCTACTATATATGCCTGTTTTCTGCATTCCATGACCAAATTTCCTGCAAACTTCAGAAAAGTAGCCATCTCTCAAAACATGGAGGACCAAGAAGCAGCAATGTGAAATGTGAATGGTTTGCTTGCTGTAATGACCTTTTAATGTCACAGGCTGTCACTGGAGAAGAGCAGCCTATCTTGGTCAACCGCACTCTTCTCACTGGAATGACAATGTTCTTGGTCATCTGTTTTCTGTTCACACCATAATCCTGTCTCATGCCAGCCAGCAAGTACAGCACTTGGTAGCTTACCTCCTAGCCATAGACTGGAGTGTCTCCAAGCAAAGTTCTGAGAGATGGCAGTTTCTGGGTGCCAATTACAGATTATACAGGACCTAACCTTGAACATAGATCCTTATACTCTTGGCATCCAAGACCCATCTTCTCTCTAAAAAGTTTCTTTGTTAATATCTTCTATTATGTAAAAAATAACTTGCACCTGTTCTTGGGAAACTGCTTGAGAGGAGTCAGCCCACTGAGACAAACAGAGGTTGACTTTTATGTCAGTGGACTATGCTGATGATCCATTATAAGACTTATAAAGTAAAGTAATCTAAAAGATTTTAAGTAAGATTTTTTTTTCAAAATTGTTTTCAGAGTGAAAAATCCCATCCTATTTTAAATACACATATAAACATGCTGTACACAGCAATTTCATACAACAAAATTATCTCTGTAATTTAGTGCTAATACATAGAAACCAGTAAAAAGCAATGAGAAAAGAATTCCGTGCATCAAATGGGGCGTAATTATTTTTGGTAACTTAGCTATATTATAAACACAAAAGAAACCCAAACAAAATGACTCACAAGGATTGAATGTTCAAATAACAAGACTAATTAAGAAATGATGTTGAAAGCTTTCAGTTTCCATGGAGGAATGGCTCAAAACAACTTACTTCAAAAAGGGAGAGGCTGAGCCCCTAAAGCTGTTGGCAAATGTGGTGTCCGTGTTAGGTTTTGAGAGTACTGAATTGTTGTGAATCAAATGTGCAGCAGCGCTAATCAGCAGTATCACAAAGAACTAAGCAAAAGAAAATTAAAGAACCCCAAAAGATGATAAGACATTTACTGAGAGAGAACAAAACATTGAAAGATATTAATTACTGTGGCATACAACATGGCATATTTTGGGAAAAGTGTTTTAGGTGTGTGTTTGCTTTGCTTTGCTTTTGCATGTTATAGACAATAGTGATGAAACTAGAGTTTGCACTACATCCTAAGATCCGAAGTGCCTTGGGTTACCTGTTATTTTCATGTAAAAAATAGCTTGAGAGAAGGCTCATAGCAGAATGCTCACCTATCAGGTGCTAGGCCCTGGGTTCATTTCCCAGAACCATAAAAAAATGAACAAATAAACAAAACAATCTCAGCAAAAAGTAAAACAAAATATTCCTTCAGTACTCTAAAATTCAATCTAATAAATTTCTCCTGACTTGGACTTCAAAGCCAGCCTGCTACTAGCTAATAAAAATATGATCGTTGTGCCACTTATATTTCAATAGTTTTTTTTTTTAAGGAGAAGGGTATTTTTAGGAGAAAGGAGAAATAATACTTTGGGTTGGTTAATATTGAAAGAATGGAATCAGGTAAGATAGGAGAAAGGTAGATGTACTTAATGTCGATTCATTCATCCATTTAAATTTTTGCTACTTTCAGACTATGTCTTTTTTATTTTATTGGGAAACAAATAGCAATGAGACAGTTTCAAAACCACTTAGTAGGGCAGTTTTGATAATTAGTACAATGCATATCGTCTTCGTAGTGGTTATTCATAATATAAGATGCAGACACAATATCCTGTCCAAACACTATTACTACAAATTTTATAAAGATAGTTGGAGGTAATTATATTTATTCCTTCTTTAATAAACTATTTTAAATGATTGCCTAATAATACATTCTATTTAAAGGCATTGAAAGATTAGAATATAATAAAGTTTATATGATCTTTGTGTGTGGATTGGTCATAACCTGTTCACACTACAAGCACAGAATCACTCATGCTGCAATAAATAATTTCATTACCATACATTAAAAATATTGAAATATCCATGTAATTATTAGTGTTAAGGGAAAATGAGACTACATGAAACTGAAGTTATACGTCCACTTGAATAGCTGCGTCTTTCCAACTGAAGTTGGCAGTTGGAAAACACAAGTTAGGTTCTAAGTCTGAGTATCTTACTAGTAGACAAATTTCAAAAACTATAAAACAAACTGAATTCTATGCTACTGACATCATATGAAAATGTTATGTGCAGGACAGGTTCATTAAGTCATACCAAAGTTCATGTAACTTATGGTACATTTTGTATTTTGGATAAGTTTTATTTGTTTGGTATCACTGTATTGTGCTTCAAACTCCTTTCAGTATTAGCTACAACTGTCACTCCTTTTCTGACAACTTTGATAATGGATTTTATTTGGGTTGGTACAGGGAGAGGCATAAGATTTGGAAGAATGGTTACTTTTTTTTTTTTTTGGCAGAGATGGGGATTGAACTCAGGCTTTTATGTTTGCCAGGGAAGCGCTTATTCTACTGCGCCATCACCCTGGCCCCATGATTGCATATTTTTAAAGAATTTACAGTACAACTCAAAGAATAATAAGTAGGAAAAAATAGACAGACAAGGTTCTATCTTTGGGGACCATACTTGAAAATAAGTTTGTACCTTACAAAAGAAAGTGCCTAACATGTGACCAACTGGTGGACAGAAATGAACTGGTTCTCCTTCCCAATTAATTTGCTGATCCTTAACATGTGTGCATAGTGGGTACTTGAATATATTTGTATTCTAGGATTCTATCTTATCTATGTATGTAATACCAAACTCTTTGAAGTAAGTAGTGATGGTTAAAATGATAACAATAATAATGATATGGATATTAATAATAAATCACCCTATAAGAAATCCTACTGGAAAACCAAGACACTAACACATGAAAATCACTACATATTGAAACCATGTAGGAAACAATAGGTGGTTAGGTTTCTAAATACTAGAAACAGAAAGTGATCATTAACAGAAGTTAGAAGAGGGAACAGCAATGCATATTAAAAGAAAACATTTACCATGATCAGAATAAGGTATTGTACAATGTAATTAAGACAGATTTATGAGTAGTGGAGGTCTTTCTGGTGGTAATGTTAGCACAGGCAACAGGATGGGAACAGAGAAATGCTCTGGAAATAATATTTTGGGTTGGGTAATATTGAAAGAATGGAATCAGGGAGGATGGGAGACAATACTAGGAAATAAAAAGAAGCGTTCAGCATTAACGAATATCATGGTATAGAAGATACTTATTTTCATAATAACACTTTAAGGTTATTATGAAATAATAAGGAGCACTATTAGCTCCATTTTATAGGTTGAAAACTGAACACATAAATCTGGACTCATATTAAAGAAAATTTCTTAAAAGCAAATACTACAAATTCATACTAAGTGAAAGAGACTGTGTTCAGAATGGAATTGAGGTAACTAAAAGAGAAGACAATATAAATTGAGAAGCAGGGAAAATATACCTTTTTCTGAACTGAATTTCATTTTTGTAGGCCACTGACTTCCTTTTTTAAACTAATCTGCAAAGTGAAGTTAAATAATATATCTGAGAAAATGGTTATATTTCGTGTTACACATTCACGGTATTGATACTAACTAATGAGGAAGTGAAATTGTTTTCCGCTGAGGTAATAGCAGATGTCATTTGATACAATTTTTATGAAACGGCTTTGTCATGAAAATGCAGTATTCGACTGCAGATTCTATCAGTAACTTAATAAGTATTATAATTTTATAAAGTCTCATAATTATCCTAGAGATAAAGTGAGTGAATTAGAAGGGGCAGCAGGACAGTTAGATGTATCTTAAAGAAGATTGACATATTTATATCTATCTAACTATCTGTCATCTTTCTATCATCTATTTTTTAATGTATGTGCTACAGGGTCTCATGAAACAGCTCAGACTCACAGTGATCCTTCTGTTTTCAGCCTCCCGAGCTTGAGGATTACAGGCATGTGCCACCATGCCCAGTCTCAATGGCAGGCTCAGGCTCAGTGTGCCCAGGAACGGGGCCTGCACAACATGGGGTACCAGGGATTGAACCTGGGTTCCTGTGTTTGCCTACAAAGGTGCTTAGTCTGCTGTGCTATCTCCCTGGCTCTATATCTATTTTTCTGAGAGAGGGTCTCATTATGCTATTCAGGCAGACCTTGTGCTCACTTTGTAGCCCAGGCTGGTCTCAAACTCTCAGTGACCCCCCCTTCCTCAGTGACATATATTATAGAAAACAATAAACATTGGTTATGCTGTTATTTTTTGTTATAAATGTATAGACTTCTGGTGTTGCACAATCTTCTGTATCTGTGTTTCTATTTCTATCTTCTCTCTTATTCTCTTTCCCTCTTGCTTCCTTCCTGCCTTCTTTTCCTTTCTCCCTCATTTCTTCCTTTCATCACTTTATGATTGCTATGCTAGTAAATCACATTAAATATTAGATCAGAAAAATGATTTTTCATATTGAAATAAAAGTACAAAACCTTATAAGGATCTGAAGCAGATGCATATGAAGTGATTTTGAGGCACATAAAATTACTATGTTCATATACAGTTTTAAATTTTAAAGGATATTAATGAATAATTATAAAGATGTAGGGCAGTTCAGCCTATGTTTTATGATATATGAAGGTACAGAAAACAGAAATGTGTGTTCTGAAACTTGAATAATTGATGTAGCATTCATGATTTTAGGACACTGCCTTTGAAATTTGACAAGTTTCACATTCAATGGAACATGTGCTGAAGAAATTCATTATTTGCATAAGGTAAAGTTGTTGGCTGTCTGAGCTCAATACATGGATTTCAGAGAAAGGAGTAGTAAGTCAGTGTCAAATAAGATTTCATCTGGATCATTGACTTATTTTTTCTTTCTTTCCTTTTTTTTTTTACTTTAACTAAACATCAGGCATTGCTTTTCTTTATAGAGAACAAAAAGGCAAAAGTTGGAACTATGAAAATTATGCTTAGTTTAAACGAATTGTTAAGGAAATACTGTCAACATCATTTTATCTGAGATTCATATGCATACGGCTGTAGCGTGTGCTAGGAATAAGGAATGCTGCTTCTTGAGCAAAAGGACGAAGATCTTATTCACCTGAAAACAATCTATTAGGTGCTTATTCAGGGGGAAACCCATCAACAGAATACATCCACTTAATATATTTCACTACGATCATCCCAGTCCCATTGTGATTAGATGAAATTGTGACTTATCACTCCAAACACACAGTAGAGAATTTTCTCTTAGAAAAGATACATGTCAAAAAACCCCTGTCATTTGACAGCTATCATTAGCATTTCATGGTACCTACTAACATATATTTAATCTAAAGGCAAAAGACTCTCTTGTAGGTCATGCTGTATCTTGTAATTTTGACATAAATTATAGATTTCAAGATTTGAAGAATGTTTCCAGAAGCCAAAGAAAAGAACCCAAAATTTAGAACAGAGAACTCAAATCTCTGGTTTATCAGATTATTTTCTTAATATCCCAATAAATCAGACTCATACTGAGAGTAGGAGATTAACTGAAGAATTTCCATCTTAAATATATAACCTTTTTTAAGTTTCAAAGTGTAAATGACAGAATAAGGAACTTACTGTCCAGATATAAGCGTAGATGAAATTTATTCTCTTCTTAATCAATCTTAGAAATATAAAAAACTACTTTAAATAGCAGTTTTCATGCAGTCACTGTTCTGCAGGCAAACAATGAAAGGACCCAAAGAGTTACCCCAGCTCACTGTGTAGAGTTTCTAGGCCATATGGCAGGAAGACCAACTTCTGAGATTCCTTAACTGTGAAGCTGAGGAAATGGACAAGAGAATCTAGAAAGTCAAAGATAAACATCATAGAACACCAATATGAAGAGTGTCACACAGAGTGGAAGTCCAAGATCTCTAGAGACTGTTCAGATGAGTTCCATGGGAGTAAATTATAGAAGGATGAAGAACCATTAAAGATGCAGCCAGGACAGTAAATAGTGTTTTTGCCACCAGCCAGCTTGAAGAATAATACAATCCAGGAGGCACTGGGCACACAACAGAGAAGATTCCAGACTTCCTAGTAGGTAAGTAGTATCCTAGAAAGTACTAGAATCTTCTCCCCTCTCCTTCCCTTTCATTCCCTTCCCTTAGGGACTAATTATATAAAGGTTGCTCCAGTACACCCTAATATTACAACTAGGAAATAAAAAAGTCAGGTTTTCAATGTAAAGATCTTTCACTTTTTTGTTAGACTGATTCCTAAGTATTTCATTTTTTTCCCGATGCTATTGTGGAAGATGTTGATTCCTTAATTTCTCAATTTGTCATTGGTGTACAGTAATGCTAATTGATTGTTTGGTACTGACTTTGTATTCAGCTACAAGACTGCATTTGTGATTAAATTTAAAAGTCTTTTGGTGTGGTTTTGAGTATTCTACATAGAATATCATGTTATCTGGAAATATTGATAACTTCTTTCCTTTCTATCTTCGTTCTTTTTATTTTTTCTTTTATCTAATTGCTCTGGTAATATTTCTAGAACTCTTGAATGGGAATGTGATGGTGGATGTCCTTGTCATATTCCTAATTTTAGAGTGAAGTCCTGCAGATTTTGATCATGTAGTATGATGTTGGCAATAGGTTTGTTATAGGTGGCTTTTATCAGATTGAGATAAAGACTGTGTATTCTAATTTTCTGTGTAGTTTTTTTATATCACAAAAGGGTTTTCGACTTTGTCAAATGCTTTTTAAGCACTTATTGAGATAATTATATTGTTTTTGTCCTCAGTGCTGTTAATACAGTGCATTATATTTGTAGATTTGCATGTGTCAGACTATTCCAATACCTCTGAGTTGAATCCTACTTGGTCACGGGATCTAAACTTATTAATGATTTGCTTCATTCTCTTTGTCACTATCTTATTGGGCATATATGCATCATTAGGAAGATTTTCATGAAATTTTCTATTTTGGTTGGATCCTTCTTTGGTTTTGGTATTAGGGTAATACTTGCTTCCCGATACAAGTTTGAGAGTTTTGCTTCCCTTCCAATTTCATTAAAGAGTTTAAGCATTAGTGACATTCATTATTTCTTCTCTAAACTTCTTGTAGAATACAGCAGTGAATCTTTCAGGGGTGGGGCTTATCTTTGTTTCTAGGTTTTAATTAAACTTTAAATTTCATTGATTGATTTTGGATTATTTAAAATTTTTATATAAACTTGATTCACGTTTGGTAATTCATATGTAACTATAAATCTGCCCATTTTTCTGTTTTCCACCTTATTTCCATATTGACTCAACATAGTTATTGATGTTGTGGACTTTTGCAGGATTTGTTAGGCTTTTACCCTTTTCATTCTTAGTTGTATAAATTTGAGTAGTTTTTTTTTATAAAGTTGGCTAAGGGTTTCTCAATTTTAATATTTCAAAGAATGAACTATCCGATTCATTGATTCTTTGTATTGTTGCTTAGTCTCAATTGCTTTAATTTCTTCTCTGATTATTATAATTTTCTCTCTTATATTATCTTTGGATTTAACTTGTTTTTCTTTTTCCAGAAACTAGAGGTTTTTTATTTATTTGCAGAACCAGGGATTGAACTCAGGTCCTTGCACCTGCCAGGGAAGGGCTTATTCCACTGAGCCATCTCCCCGGCCCTAAAAATTAGAGGTTTAATTTTTCATCTTGATTTGACTTAATTTGTTCTCCTGATATAAGAATTCACAGCTATAAATTTTCCTCTTAGAATTTCTTCCATTGCATTTACAATTTCTTGTATGTTATATTTAAATTAACATATAATTGTAGGAACAATCTAATTTCTTCTTTAATTTCATCTGTGACACCTTGTTTAATCAGTAGCGTGTTATTTAATTTCTGTGTTAGTGGGCGAGTAGATTGGTGCAACCAGGTGGAAATCAGTGTGGAGATTCTTCAGCAAACTAAATCTAGAAATCACATCCAACCCAACTATTCTCCTGAATAATTAAAAGCACATAGCATAGGATATATGCTGACCCATGTTTACAGCAGCACAGTTTGCAATAGATCAATCGTGGAAACAACCTACGTGCCAATCAACTGAGAAATACATAGAGTGGAACACCACTCAGCTTTAAGGAAGGATGAACTGGAGACATTTCTATGTAAGTTGATGGATACTAAGACCATATCTTAGATGACATAAATTGGGCGCTCATATACAAATATTATGTTATTTGTCTGGTGTGCAAAAGTGAAAGTGTAAATAAGGATCAAAATGTGTGATATATACTGTGAAATGAGAAGGAATAAAATGGTCAACTGTGAAGAGGAATTGGGGTGGAGGAGGGGAAAAGAAAGGAAGTGAAAAAAAGAGAAAAGGAAAAATGGAAACAAAGTTCTTGTTGGTAAGGAGGGAAGAGAAGTTGTACGGAGGTGAGGGGAGTGGGAAAAATATATTGTGTCCAGGTAGAAATTATGATGCCTGTGAATATTCAGTATATCTAAAATGTACCATTAAACTTAATTTAAAGAGCAACAAAAAATATAAGAAAATGTTTAATTTTATTGTAGAACTATACTAAAGAATATGTGCAGGAATATAAAAATTTTGTTTGCTTATATCTGGTAGTCTCAACAACTATATTAAAGACAATATGAAAAATAGCAATCATCATTGAATTCATATCATCTTGGATTTTTTAAAATTTGTGTTGTGTCTAATGATTTTTATTATTTTTTTACTCTCCTTAATATAAAAATAGAAATATTCAGCACCCAGCACAGCAACACTTCAAAGCCTCTTGTGATTTCCTTTTGTGATAAAAGTTTACTAGACATAAAACAAGTTTCAATAAATTTACAGGAATTTAAATCTTACAAATTATGTCTCTCATCACAAGGACATAAATTATGAAGTAATTTTTAGATCTCTGAAATAATCCCAAAGCATTTGAAAACTAAGTACGATTTCATTACACCACAAAACTTAGTGAAGAATTGCAAAGCAATATTAAAACATCATTTATACTGAATGAAAATAAAATATAGCATTAAAATATTCAGAGTACTATGAAAGAAGTTCTTAGAAAGGAATTCATATGAGAAAAATCTCACATAAACAACCTTGCTTAAGAATTTAGAAAAAGAACACAAATTAAATATAAAAACTAAAAATGAAAATCATAAAATAAAGACAAAATAGAGAAATTAATGAAACAAAAAGCTAGTTCTTTGAGATGAACAACAAAATTGAAAAGCTTTCAGACAAATAGACAAAAAGACAAAAAAAGAGAAAGACACAATTATTCACTTGAAGAGTGAAAGAGTTGGCATCATGACAGACTCAAAAGAATTAAATGTATGATAGAAATATTATAAGTGATTTTATACCTGTTAAATGGACAACAGATGGGATGGACATATTTCATGATAGATATTGTCTTATTGTTTTTCCCTCTTATTGCTGAGATAAAATACCTGCACCCAAAATTAAGAAAGGAAAGATTTATTTAGCTCTCAGTTTGTAGAGATTTGTAGCTCCAAGGCAGGGTGCCCTGGCACAGGAGGAACATTTCATGGAGGCAGAAGACAGTAAGAAGAGCAAAGTTGGAGGAAGAGCAAACCTCTTTTCCTACCTTATACTGTAACCAGGCTACCTGCCCCTGGGGTTGTAGCACTAACACTACCTCTGTGCTCTTCTCTTGCACAGGCTCGGGGTGATTACAAAGTGAGGTCCCTGACCCACTGCCAAGTCACCGAGTTCACCTTCTAAACTTCTCAAGTTGTGACAAAAGCAGCATCCTATAGTCGTAAGGGTATGTCATCTACACCCCAGAAGATACAACTGCTGAGTTACTCAGTTAAGCTTCTAGACTTCTCAAGTGGACATAATATATCAACCCTTACAGATACAAACTATAAAAGTGCAATGAATATTAAAATACAATCAATTCTTTAAAAAAATTGCATTAGTAGTTGTACAGTTTTCTATAAATAAAACACCTAGATTGATGGTTTCTCTTCTTAATTAATTTTAATGAGGAAAAAATAGCAATGAGACATTTAAACACAGGTCAGTAGTCCAGTTACAATAATTAACACATTGCATATTGTTGTTTTCATAGCAGTTATTCAGAGGACAAGATGCAGACATGATATCTCGTCTAAACAATATTAGTACAAACCTTTCTCCTCTTTGAACTAAGAGAAAGTAGCTGTATATCTATCCTATTTTGTATACACATATTTTTTTACTACAAGATGGCCCTTTATTTATATCACCCTTTATTGTTTTGTTTTGTCAGAAATGGGTATTCCATTGCTGTTAGAGAAGCTGTATTTGGATAAATCTTTAAAGGACCTTTTCATACTTGATGCCAGTTCAAATATTGTAGGTACTTGAATTCAG